>JAPXFQ010001339.1:667500-895000 GCA_028564705.1 Apricaphanius iberus
AAATACATCTCTGTGAAAGTATTGCAGTAGTAGAGAGAATAGTGCAGACACAGTGGAATCATTAGAGAAGGTTTGCAAACACTGCAGTATAATTATAACACAGCAAAAATAATGACCATAGCTATGAAATACAGTATGATAAATGGTTAGGCTACATTCATGGATGGTTTAATGTAATTGGTTAAAGCTCTAAGCTAATTGGTGACGATGAATGTTGTTACAGTATCTTGAAACTTTCAGGATTCAAACCAGAAAGATTGGCTGTTTTAAGACAACTATGCTTAAAGAATAATACAACAGTTAGTTTTCATTTTGCAAAGTTGTATCAACTGACAGATCGTTGTAAGGCACGAGATGGCAATTTTAGAATAGAAAAGAATAACCCTTTAATTTTCCCACAAGGGGAAATTTGGTCGTAACAGCAGCAAAAAAACAAAAACAAAAAAAAACTGATGTACAAATAGAACAGAAACCATATTTTTACAGAAGAAAAAAGAACAAAATATTTACATCATGTACAATAGTTACAAAAACAGATTACTGTACAGTTTTTGAGGTAATTAAAATATTTAGAAAGTCTGAAAAGTACAGATTGTGCATTAAACTGAGCATTAAAAAGTAATTTTATATCTTCCAGTAAATGATTGTATATATAATCTGTGAAAAAAATAATTTATAAGTTATAACCGTAGTGGTGTTGATTAGTGCAATATACAGCGCTGATGTATTTATTTATATAGCACACTTTCAGCACCACGCAAATCAAGGTGCTTCACATGATTCAGTGGTAAAGACACCAAATAAATGATAAAAGTGTGAACATTAAAACAGAGAATCACTAAAAGAAAACATTTATAAATTCAAGCATAGAATAAAATGTATGTAAGGAAAAGACAATCATTTGAAATAGTAGTACTTTTATGTTAACTTGTCGTATTGAACAGGTGATTTTTGTTGCATGAATAAATTATTTTGTATCCAAGCAAATAAAAGAGTTAGAGTTTTTAAATAAAAGTGAATTTTTTTGTGTCTAGAGTTGTAAAAAAATGACATAAAGATTGAGAAAAACTGTTTTCTACTTTATCATCTTTCCTGAAGCCAGGTGCATTCTGTCCACTGACCAGCAGGTGGCAGGGCGGCGGGCTGTGAGCATCAACCAATCAGCGGCGGGTTTTCACCTGAATCCGGAAGTAAAGAGTGGCAGAGGAGCTCGGTGCTTCTAGTGGCCCAGAAAAGTTCGGATCATCTTCATTTTTAGAAGAATTATGCCTCTAACGGTTCTGACGTCCGCCTGCAGGTATGTGTTGTTACCGGAAGCAGCTGTTGGTGCACAGGAAGTGGATTTAGTGTAGCCGCTTATCGACCTTTTAAACCGAAGACATTTTTTGAATAAAACTGTCGGTTTAAAAGTTTATATTGTAGCTCATCTCTGTAGATCGTGTCTGTCAGAGAGATCTGCCAAAACATTATGACCACCAGGATTTCTGTGTCTAATGGTTCAAATCTTCTCATTCATCATTTTTAACTCCGGAAAATGTTTATGACTGTTTCCAGCGGTGGTCATAATGTTCTGGCTGATCACAGGGTGTAAATAGTTCAACCAGTTTATTATGTTTGTTGCTCTGCGAGCCTCTCTGCTTATGCGGGAAAATAAAACAACATTAAATATGATTAATTTCCATTAATCCGCAGCTTTTCCGATAATGTTTCTTGTTGTGGTTTCCTCAGACTGAAGCCTCTTTGCAGACTGCAGCGCATCCAGGCTCACATGGTAAGAATCAGTTCAGGTTGCACCGATTGACCCTAACTGACCGGCACCGATTACCAGATTTATTTGGGGTTGTGTACCGATTTTCAAGCTCCTCACTTGTGTCGATTTTTGCTTTGCTTTAGCAGCTAAATGTAACAAACGTAAAGTCTGACCTTCCCTCCATCCAGGCCTTGTACGGGTCAAGGGTCAGCTAAGTACGTCTGCAGACCCCACACGTTCTGGATACAAACTGTTTAGACTTTCACCTTCATGCTGGCGCTTTTGTCCCCCAGGATGAAATAAAATATTAGCATATTTAAAATTAAAGCTTGTTTCTGGTTCCGGCTGCATAAATGTGCCGGAAGGTTTTCGATGGAGGAAGTCGTTGCTTAAAAACTAAAAGCGTAAAACGTCTAAGTTACAATTAAACAAGTAATCATGTCAATGAATCTGTTTTCTGCCGCTAACTTGATTATTTCCTCTCTAATGTCTGAGTATTTAAAGGTTTTTAAAGGCTTCTGTTTTTTTTCCAGCAGATGTCGAGTCGCGTGGAACCGGAGGTTCTGCTGGAGAAGGCGGGCAGAGCGGCTGTGATCACCATGAACAGACCCAAAGTCCTCAACGCCCTCAACCTGAGCATGATCCGCCACATCTACCCACAGCTGAAGGTGGGCTGGCCGATTATGGCCTCCACTCTGGATTACGATATAATCTAAAGCATGTGCATTATTCTCTTTTTTTTTTTTTGTTCTTTATATTTGTCACAATGAATGTTTTTTAACTTTCCCACTTTCCAGACACATTGCAGACATCAAAAAGGTTTAGAATGCTAGTTTAAAGAACATTTATTGTGCAAAATGCATTAAAAAATATTAAGTTCTTTTACCGAAATAATGCCGCACAAAAATTATCAAAACATAAATAAAGATGAAAACATTTTTAAGAACAAAATAGGAAATGTATGAAACTGAAGTTCAACATTGTCTGCATTTCTGGTTTCTTATTTATGGATGTAATATCTCACAAAAAGGAATCTACTCATATTTGAATTTAATAAATGCTTCAACTACAACAGATTTCTTTTCCGTTAAATGAAAAATAAACGTTCAATAACTAGTGTGAAAACATTATATTTCATTTTTTTGTCTAAAATCAAACTTTACAGTCAAACTTTTCCATCCTTGCTTTCGTTTTCCATCATCTCTCCCAGCTGCGACTTTTTATCTGCAGCTACAAACCTTCTTCAGTCCTTCTCTGGTTGCAGATTTCTCGCAGCAGACGAGTCAGTCGGGCAGAACCAGTTCATCTGTGGCAGGAACCAGTTCTAAACTCAGTTCAGACCGGTTAAAGAAGAACCGATTCATGATCATAGCTCACCAAACATTTCTAAGTTCAACGATCCGACTTGAACGAGTTCTCCTTCGTTTGTTCTAATTCGTCTTAACATACATTTTATTTTACTACAAAGTTACTGTCATCATTAATGGTTCCATTTAAATTTATGTGATATAAAATATTTCATCAGATTGGTTTATGAATACTTCCTTACATCTCTATAGATTATCCTGTTGGATTTTGACTTTATTGGTCATAAATCATCAGTAAATGATCCAAAACTTTTATTAAACAACTTTAGCTTTTTTCTGTGTTTTATAATATTTATAAGGTTTTATTGCACATCAAAAACCAACACTTATAGGTAGATGTGAACGTGGATTTCTTTAGTTTTAGGAAATCTTAAATCGGCCCATATTTCCACGTGAAATTGATCGTACTTACTTGAAAACGTGTTGGTAACGTGAAAGCAAAACACAGCTATAAAAGGGGGTCAAAACAGGTGTTTAAGTTTTTTCTTTTCAAAATTAGAAAAACGAAAGACTGAATTAACAAATATGATTTTGTAGATCAAACAGCAACGCTAAAAAATGTTTTCTATTTGAGAACATTACCTCATGTCCACGTAAAACTGTTTCGTGTTGTTTGAATGAGTATTCATCTGTGTTTTCAATAAAAGAAAATAGAATCACTACTGGAAGGTGATGTTTTTCTAAAGATCGGTTTTCAGTGATCAGCCAGAAAACTGCAATCGGTGCACGCCCAGTTATAGGGGAAAAAACGAAAAGCTGAAGTTTTGTTTGTTGCGTAGTTTTCCTATGATTTTCTGATGATTCAGCGCCAATAAAGCCCAAATAAATCTATTGTCATATCATCTGGGTCTTGATGCTGGTTCTGTTTCAGCTCGTTAGATACACTATAGACTCACTCTGTCACTGTATTGAACAGATCAGTGTGTGGATGCAAAACAACTTTCTCCAGTTAAACTCAGACAAAACTGAGATCATTGTTTTTGGCCCACAGACACAAAGAGAAAGTGTTATCAGTCATTTTGAGTCTCTCTGTCTTCAACCAAAAAATCAGGTTAGAAATCTAGGGGTAATCATGGACTTATTGAACTTAAACAGCCACATCAGAGCAATAACATAACCAGCTTTTTACCATCTGAAAAACATTGGTAAGATCAGAGGAATAGTGTGGAAACCAGACTTAGAGAGACTTATCCATGCATTTGTCTCCAGCAGGTTAGACTACTGGCCTCTCTAAACCAGCTGTTAGAAAGCTGCAGTAAATCCAGAATGCTGCTGCTGGAGTCCTGACAAGAACCAGGAAATACGACCATATTAGTCCAGTGCTCCGGTCTCTGCACTGGCTTCCTGTCGCTCAGAGAATAGAATTTAAAACAGCTCTGCTTGTGTACAAGTCTTTTCATGGTTTGGCACCAAAGTACATCTCTGACATGTTAGACACATAGGAACCATCTCGGGCCCTGAGAACTTCAGGGAGGGGTCTCCTGGTGGTTCCCAGAGTCAACAATAAACACGGTGAGGCTGCATTTCAGTTTCAGGAACATTCTTCATGAGGATGTGAGAAAAGCCTCAACTCTAACCATGTTTAAATCCAGGCTGAAAACAGTTCTTTTTACCCGTTCTTATGACAACTGAAAGTATTTTATCTGCACTCTTGCTTTTTATTGTAATTATTTTTTAAATTTATGTTTTTTCTTCTGTTTTCTTAATTTATGCAACTGTGAAGCACTTTGAATTGCCTTGTGTATGAATTGTGCTCTACAAATAAACTCGCCTTGCCTCATTAGCTAGTAGAAGATCTGCAGGAAGGTCAAAGTCTCTACATGTCTTTACTCTCCGTCCAGAACCAGCAGCACTCAGGCAGCAGGAACGGCGTCAGCGGAAGCTGATGCTTTATTCGGTTAATATTCTGACGTATGAAGCCCAGTTTAAAGCGACTGGCCTGATTGGGGTCGTAAACGTCCTCACAAAGCCGGACTTCATCCCTGCTGCTCCCAGCAGATTCTGAGGAAAAACGCCGCAGCTCTTACCGCTCCTAAATATCCTAAAACACAGAATAAATCTTCCACCCCCCCAAACAGAACCCCAGGATGAGCTGGGTTCCCTCCATGTTCCTCAGCTACAACATGAGCTATCACAGGAAATAATGCTTCACCTGCAGCTCATAACGTTTAATCAGTTAAAGGTCGAAGAAAAGTTTCTGCTTTCTGCTTGTGTTTCTCATTAACCGAATGCTCCCGTAACTATCAGGTTGATAGACATACTTTGTGCTCATATTTCTCTTATTTTACTCCTTATTTTGATCTAATATGAACTGGTAACAGTTGTTCATAATTTAATGAGGAATATTGATGTTTTATTTAATTTCTTTGTTTGCAGAAATGGGAAGATGACCCAGAAACGGACCTGGTGATTATAAAGGGAGCAGGAGGGAAAGCTTTCTGTGCTGGGGGAGACATCAGAGGTGAGAGGTCAACCTCAGGGTTCACGTATTTAATCACTCATTTTCTCCTTTCTCCTGTTTCTGTTTTCTTCCCCAGCCGTCACAGAAGCAGGCAAGGCCGGGGATTCCCTCGCGCAGGACTTTTTCCGGGAGGAATACATGCTGAACAACGCCATAGGTCTGATTTTTAGATTTACACCCCTGGAGCTTTGCCTCCTTTTGTCCTGTTACAGCTACAACCTTCAGCGTTTTATTGGGAATATACAGAAAAGTATTTAATCAGCCTCCAATTCTACACATAAAAGATGAGAGAAGTCTGTAATTTTCATCATATTTATACCTCAAATACGAGAGAAAAAATGAGAAGAACATTCAGAAAATCGCATGGTCTGATCTTTGAAGACTTCATTAGCAAATTATGGTTGAAATTCAGTATTTATCGGCTACAAACAAGCCTGTAACTTCTTCTGTAAGAGGCTCTTATGTTCTCCACTCATCAGTTGCTGGGGACATAATTATAAACTTGAATGCGGTTGGAGGATTGCTGGGGACAGTTACTAAATATTTATTTAGCCTCTAAGTATTAATTTGTTTCATGTTTCATTACAATATGCTCTGCAGTGTATAATACATGTTAAAAGCCATAAGTTTAACTGTTTTTAAACGTCACCAATGGGATGTTGGATGGGAAGAATGATTAAAATCCACATCGTAGCACGAAGAACAATGTTGGATATAATATATACTCGCACCAGAAGAATGCGCAACAATAAAACATGCTCCTTTTGCAACCCCAACACCGTTCTGTGTGGAGAAACTTCGGATTTAACTTACAGCTGACAGTCCTGCAATAGAGCAGCTACCTGTGGGTGATCCGCATAAAGTTGCTTAAGGTGGAAAAACACAACAAAATAAATGTCACCGCTCTGGGAGGAAGTTTAGTTAATGCGAGTGAGACGCTATTGTTGTTGTTGTGTTTTGTTTAAGAGTCCCAAAGAGAAAAATGTTCAGATGTTGTTTTGGTGGAGGAAGCAGGAGGGAAGTTTTACCAAAGTTACGCTGATGACGCAATGCTGTCGCTATCTGTCCATCCAGCGATTCAGAAATGAGAAATCACGGTAAATCCAGGGACTGTGGACAGTGTTTGCTTTCTGCACAGTGATTTATGCACAATATTAATTTCAGCAGCAGCATCCAAATAATGAAAGACTAAATAATTCACTGCACTATAATTCACTTTCACTAACGGATCAAGTTATTTTTCCTTTTGGATTTGTTTCAACTTCGATGAAAATCTTGTCCACTCCCGGGTGGATAGCGAGAATTTTTTCGCCTTCAGCGCAAACTAGTATTCTGGCATTCTCTCTACACAAACGCATTATGTCAACATATCATCTTTAGGAGTCTTAAACAAAAATATTACATGAATATTTTGTCTCTGCCAACCCACCCGCAGTAAAGAAAACAGGGGGTGAAATCTGCAAAGTAGTCATCTTTATATTTTCAGGCCGTAAAACTCCTCACCACTCTTCCTCTTTTTACACTTTTCCCAGACATACATTAACATTTACTCACATTTAGATAGATAGATAGATAGATAGATACTTTATTCATCTCCAAGAGAAATTCACAGTTCTAGCAGCTTACGGGAACACAGGGGCATGCAGGGAGAATACAATATAAAAATTTAAAAGAAGAACTAAGGTCAAATATAATGGTATAAAAAAGTATAATGTCTGCCAGTCCAGTTCGAGTGCAGTTGTGCAGATGTCAGTATGCAAAAACAGTTGAGTAATGGTCAGTTTGTACATACTTAGACTCCAACTTGTAGATGTGTGTGTATGATAAAGTGCATGTTTTTACCGAAGGTGCATGGTGTGATTACCATTAAGTCCAGTTTTCTATGGTTGATTTTATTTCTCACTGGTTTTAACACTCAAACCTTGTCGTGTCCTAGTGAGGAACATAATCATGGACAGTCGTTTGTGCTGCTTTTTGTTTGTCTGGATGAGAAGATTATTATAACCAGACATGATAAATTCGGTAAGCGCAGGAGAAATGACAGGAGGAGATTCACAACCGCATCCAATCATTTAGGAAGCAGAACACAAAGCGCCGTAAAGAAAGCATTTATACTGTGCTATTAAAAAATCAATGAAGAGGCAAAGGATGGACCGCGTTATAGCAAAGGAACCGTTTAGGATAATTGCATTTTTTCCATCTTGAAACGGGTACCAGTGACATTGCAGGACTCCGCCCAGTAGCTGATTACCAGTCTTATAAAACATGACATCTACTGCAGAGAATGCTGTAGCACATGAGCAGAAAGAAACATGACTGCATGAGAAAGTGGAGAGATTTAAATAATATGTTCAGATACGGATGCAGAAGCTTTGCTGGGAGCACAAGTGGCTGTTAGATCCGTGCAGGTAAAGAATTTCTGCATCAGGTTTGGTGGGGGACAAACCCGTCAACCATAAATTATCGCTGGGGACATGTCCCCGGCGTCCCCGGTTAAAATGAGGCCTATTCCACTCATTGCCTGTATTAATGGCTCCTGCACTGCAAAAATCCACCTCCTTAATACTAGATAGATAAACTTGTCTTTGGTGAATAATTTACTAGAAACAAGTGAAATTATGGACATGGAAGTAAAGATGAATTACAGCTTTGGAGAACTGAAGTTAAATATAATAAGCTTTCAGTGACGTCATATTGACCCAGAAAACAAACAAGTCGTATTAAATGCTCCCAAACCCGTCACTAATAGCTTTTTAATGCTGATAAATTATTTAAAAAATCAGATCATGCTCTACAAAACCTGATTTTCAAGAACGTAAAAATTGACATTATTTTCTTATTTTTACAATATATTGACTTATTCCCCAAAAATTCCCTTGTTTCACAGATTTTTTTTTTTTACCTTATTACAAGCAAACACTTTTATTTATCTTTTATTGATTCCCCCCCCCCCCACTTTTACTTGAATAGCCTTTTTCCAGTGTGATATATATTTATATACATACATATATATATTTTAGTTTTTCCCCTGATTTTATCTCCCGTATCTGAGGTAAATGTAGGATGAACATGACAAACCTCTCTCATCTTTTTAAATGGGAGAACTTGCATAAATCGGTGCGTAATACGGCTGTTTTCTGTCTTCTCTCCTGTCAGGATCGTTCAGGAAGCCGTATGTCGCCATTATTGATGGAATAACGATGGGAGGGGTGAGTCTAACTCTCTATTGAGTTAATTCATCCTGATTTGTCTAACGTGAGTCTCAGAATGTAGTTTTTCCTTTTAAATGAACAAGCAGTGATGATAAAATTGGCCAGTAGGTGGCAGTAGAGATCTTTGCAGCTCCTTTACCTGCTGCCTGGGCGATGTTGGCCTCTGATTTGGGGAAAACTGAGGTGACTAATTGTTGGAGCTGCTGCTGGTGACTGGGTTTAAATCTGACCCGGTACCGTCGACCCAAACGGGGTTCTGACTGTCAGGATGAGGTTGAGCGGGTTGGAAGCTGCAGCAGGTGGAATGAATTCCTGAATGTGACGCAAGAAGCTCAGATTCTGACCCTCCTCCCGTATCGCCAGAAAAAAACTCAACAATCAGAACCCGACCGGGCCTCCAGATCCTGAGCAGAACTCCTGCTGAGGGGAAACAAGTTTTCAAGCAGATTCCACTTCTTCCTGAGTTCTGGTTCTGGTCCAGATGGGCTTTAGTCGCAGTCTTCCAGCCAGCAGGTTGTAAATTAGCGCGGCAGACTGGAGGACTCTCGCCTGTCTGACTGTTTACGGCAGGAAGACGGGTCGTGTCCTTTTATGGCGGCAGAACGTCCCTCCGCTCCGTGGGACGCTTTAGGACTTCTGCTCCGGGCTTCAACTCACAAATCCTTCCCAGGAAAACCCGGAGAGCCAAAACCAAACAAATTTTATTTCATGAAACCAGGGGGAAAAAAGGAACACTCCAACAACGTTCGACAAAAAAGGCAATTCAAGGCGCCTTACGTGATTTAACAGAGAATCAATCAAATAAAACATTTAGCCGTTGATTAAAACAGCAATTTAGGAAAAGCATAAAAACATAATTAATAAATAAAGAGAAATAACAAACAAAAAGCATTTAGGTGATTATTTGTAGGAGCTTATGGATATTAAAATAGATCTATAATAAGAGACTGGATGGAGCTGAAAACATTTTGTTCAGCATGGATTTATTCTAGGGATGCACCGATACTGGTGTCGGGTATTGGTGCCGATACGGCTCTAATCTACCCGTATCCGCTAACCCATACCTAAAGTGTGGAAACTATGCAGAAATTCTACAGAAATCTTTTATTTTTTACTTGAAATTTTAGCTATTTGGTCAATTTTATTAATATTTTTTTTAAATCTAGTTCACCATCATTTGTAGGTAACAAGTAGAGAAGAAAATAAAACCTTTTATTTGTTTCAACTTTTATTTACTAAACACTGATATTATTTTGCTTATTGTTGCTTGTAATCAATAAATAAATGTTTTCATTAATTGATTTTAATGTTGTATCTGTTGTTAATTTTCATAATTTTACATACATTTTATTTAATGAATTGTCTTTCTCTGTTCTCCGTTTTAATTTTCACACATTTATCATATATTTGGTTTTTTCACCACTGAATCATGTAGAGCACCTTGAATTGTCTCGTGTTTAAAAGTGTTTTATAAAAAATAAAATCGTTTTGCCTAAAGAACCTTCCAACGAGAAACCAAAACCTGTGGAATCAGTTTGGTTAAAACGGGCTCTAACATGGAAATCCAGTCATTTAGGTGATTATTTTTAGGAACTCAGACATGGAGTTTATGGACACAAAAACAGATTTATAATAAACAAAAGGATGGAGCTGAAAACATTTGGTTCAGCATGAGTTTTCATAGATTTAAATATCAGTTCTTGTGTAAAAACAGCTCATAATACAGTTTTCATCCACTCATCCTGGTTATGGTTGCCATTTTAATTCTCTGCTTTCTATGATTTTTGTTTTGTTTTAATAAATTCAAATCTACAACAAACATCTGCAGAGATTTTAACCGAATAATTGACCTTAAATTTAGTCATTTTTTTTGTTTTATGGTTCTCTAGAGAACCTGCTGATAATTCCTTAAATCTACCCAAACAGCAGCAAGCGTTGCTGGATAATCCGGTAAGAAATGCAGTTAATCTCTGGCTCTCAGAATAAACAGTTTTTATTATGTGACGGCTGTAAATAAACGGGATCTTCTTTTAGTGTTTTAGAGCCTTGAGTCAAGATGGAGGTCAGATACTTCTCTAAAGAAACCGCCGAAAACTATTTAGTTCTTCACCTTCTGGCCTGATGATTATTTCTTGTATTTATTTTTTTCTGTCTCTACTACTTTGTTGTTCTCTACTTTTATTAGGATTACATTATTTATTTTTTTGTTTTCATGTGTTTTAATTATTGTTTTTCTACACCGCTGTGGAGGACCATATCTGCCATAATTGACAATAAATAAATGTGGAAATTAACATAGCAATAAATAAATAAATATGTAAATAAAAAAGTACATGTGAAAATTTTAAATAAATAAATATGAAAATATGTTACTAGTTCTTTCATGTATTCCCACATTTATTTATTTTATCAATTTTTTTATATTGTATTGAACCATATATTTATTCATTATATTTATTTATTTAGTTCTATATTTATTTACAAATGTATTTTCAAACTGATTTTGTTTATTTCTACTATTTAATTTTTTCTATTTATTTATTTCCAAATGTATTTTACATTTTATTTATTTCTTTTTTCCTATATTTATTTATTCCCAAATTGATTTATTCTTTATATGTATTTATTTATAAGTTAATTTCCTCACTTATTTATCTATTTATATCCACATTTATTTATTGTCATTTTTGGCATAGATGGTCCTCCATAGTTTTGACTGTTCTTCATAAATAAAGTTGACCTGGTTTATTTTATTTTTATCTGAAAATAGCTTTAGTGATACTAAAATATAACAAAACTGAACAGCTTGTTAATTTAAACATGGAATTTTAACATAATTATAAAACTACTACAAATAGGAATGCACTGAAATGGAAAATTTGGGCCGATAGACGATATTTACCAATATTTTAAACATTTCTCTTCCCTTGCTTCTCTGGCTTAGTAAGCATCCCATAATCCTGCCCATGAATGTCACATGACCAACTTTGACCTCTCACCCTTCAAACAGCAACAAGATCGGCCCAGTTTTTTTTTTTTTTTTTTTTTTAATCAGACTGATACGTTACAAAAATGGCCCGTTATGGATGTTATTGCCAATAAATACTGCAATCCTGAAGAATATTCGGCTCTTAATTAAAAACGTCTTTGATAATTTAAGTCTTAAACGGTTTAAATCTCTAATTTAAAACAAGTCTAATTTTTATTTCAGTCCTCAGGAACATTGAGAAGAGAATATGAAAAAGTTCAGTTCTGGCTGGTTCCCATAATCTGATGTTGGTCCACGTTTAGAACCTGTTCTGACCCGACCCGACGGACAGAACCGGATTGTCGTGGAGAACGGCTTCTGGCAGAGCTCTGCTTGCTGTCTGGATATTTATAATCCTGTCCGCTCTTTTGCCAAACAGAACCGGGCCTTCGCTCGCTGCTCGTCTTGTTTACTGCTAACTAACGGAATCGTGGGCTTCCAGCTGCTCAGTCTGGATCTGCTCAGTCCGGACAGATTTAGGACGGGATGTATCAGAGTCCTGATCCAGTCCTCCTTCCTCACATTTTCCTTCCGTACAGCCAGACTTTCCTGGAATCTCTGAATCTCTCTCCAGGCTTTCTGAACGTCTTTGGCTGCTTTTTCCATTTCTCCTCGGTTCTGTTCCTGCCAACAACGACATTTTACAGAGTTAGTCCCTGGAAAGAAATGAGAAAAATGGACAAAAGAAAGATAATATGACCAGCAGATGAGCGATATCTGACAGCGATGATTTGTACTAGAGCTACACTGTAAAAACTGTCCATCTAAGTTAAAAAATCTCGTTTCCATCTTAAAAGTATGTTTGATCTCGTTTTGAGACTTATATACTAAGCAAAAGCAGAAAGTGTTAGATTATTAATCTTATTTTGAGAATTCTTCTTCTTGGCAGATTATTTTGCTTAATTTAAGAAAGTTTAGACGACAAAAACCCTAAAAATACTTGGTTATAGTTTAAACCTTCTCAAATTAATATAATAATCTGCCAATGAAATAAAATAATTTGCACATAGTGAAACTTCTCAAAAATAAGACATATATACTCAAATTAAGATTAATAATCTGACATATTCTGCTCATGCTGAGTATATAAGTCTCAAAGCGAGATCAAAAATACTTTTTATCTGGAAACAAGAGTTTTGAACTTGTTTAGATGTATAGTTTTTGCAGTGTTGATGGAGCAGAAACCACCAACTCAATGCTGCAACGCCTCTGTTCTTGTCATTTATCTTAATGATCGTTGGTGTGCAGCACACGTTCAACACAAGGCAATTCAAGGTGCTTAACATGATTAGAATTAGAACACAGAAACGAGAGCATAAATCACATTAAAGATTAAAATACAAGAAGGCATTTACAATAAAACGGTGATTAAGACAATAATTTGTATGAAGATTAAAAGCAAACAAGTAAAAACAGTTTCTCATAAGTGTCATCATTCCTTTAATCCTAGAAATGTTCCTCAGCTGATAGAAAGCTGACCTTGTTATTGCCTTAATGTGACCCTGGAGGTTCTGGTCTGAGTCCATCATTACACCTAGATTTATGGCCTGGTTGGTGGTTTCTAGTTGGACCAACTGAAGTTAGGTACTGATATGTAGTCGATCTTTTTTGGGTCCAAAGATAAGTACTTCTGTTTTGTTTTTGTTCAGTTGGAGGAAATTCTGGAACATCCAGCTGGTTATTTGCTCAATGCATTTATTGAGGATTTGGACGGGTTCATCATCACCTGGTGACATTGAGATATAAAGCTGAGTGGCGTCAGCATAGATGTGGTAGTTAACATTGTTGGTGGTTATAATCTGTCTTAGTGGGAGCATGTAGATGCTAAATAGGAGGGGCCCTAGGATGGAGCCCTGGGGGACCCCACATGTGATTTCTGTGTTTTGTGATGAGAACTGGCTAATCGACACAAAGAAGTTCCTGTTCTTAAGGTAGGATCTGAACCAGTCGAGTTCTGTACCAGAGAGTCCGACCCAGTTCTCTAGACATTCCAGTAATATATCATCATCAACGGTATCAGACGCAGCACTGAGGTCCAATAGAACCAGTACTTTGGTTTTACCACGGTCAGTATTTGTATGGATATCACTGAAACCTTTGATGAGGGCTGTCTCTGTGCTGTGGTACCTACGAAAACCAGACTGATGAATATCAACGCGGTTGTGTTTTTATTGAATTTTTTCTCTCAGCCTTTAGTTTTATTTTATCTCGCTCTGTGTTTTCTCTCCTGCAGGGTGTCGGTCTGTCGGTTCATGGAAGGTTCAGAGTCGCCACCGAGAAGACGCTGTTTGCCATGCCAGAAACCGCCATCGGTAAAACCATTCTGGATCCCTAAATTAATGAAACTAGGGATTATTTTTATTTCATTCATTTGTTTTATTCTTTATGTTTTAAATTCAATCGTTTTCATTTTTATTTGTTTGATATAAAAAATTATTTTATTTAATCTTTTTGTTTTTTTTACTTCTTAATTTTTTTTTTCTTCTAATTTTATTTCTTTTCTATTTTATGATTCACATTTGGTTGTATATCTGCTTCCACATCCTCACGGTCAGCATTGAGGGTATCTGTGCTTCAGTTTCTCTGTGTTAAACTGATTTCAACATAACAGTTTAAATCAATTTATTTATACAGCGCACGTTCAGAGCAGATGCACTTTACAAGAAAAGTCGTTTCAGTTCAATCATCCGTGTATTCCGATTAGTTTTAGGAGTTTTCTGTCTCAGGAATCCCAGCAGATTGCATCCAGTCAACGACTTCACTGCAATCCTTCATGTAACCAACTTTAACCAGGCTGATTATTCAACGCACACAGAGGTACAGTTAGATCTGAGTCTTCATTTAGCTGTAAGGATCTCCAGATTCAGAGAGGTGCAGCTGTTTAAAGCAGGACCAAATCTAGAATAACCGGGTTGAGGCTTTTTTTTGTGCTGGTAAGAGCAGCAGCCAGCAGTGAGTCTGAGACGGTCCAACGCTGAGTTCAAACACGGGAGTTTAAACGCCTCCTTCAATGAAGGCAAGGCCATTTTATTTATGTAGCCAACTTTCAACAACAAGGTAATTCAAGGCGCTTTACATGATTCTGTGGTAAAGAAACAAACAGAAAATACAAAAGTAGGGATTAGATGTGTGCTAAGCAGCTGCTATTTGTATTTGTTGAGGGGAAAGTATTTGTGTAAAAGTGAAAATCCTGTTTTCTTCCGCAATAATCCATTATAATAGGTCTGGATATGCAGTATCGTTTGATTTAAAAAAATAAATAAATCCAGTAATGAAGATGTAACAGGATTGAAAAGAGACCAACAAGGGGAAGAACAGGTGAAAGGTCGTACGCCGTTTTCAGTCTGCCCCCATGTGGGCATGCGGCGCAAGGACGTGAGTGGTGCGGCCGAACTTTTCTGTCTCATTATCTGGTCGACGTTTTTCTTGCTCCGGAATACAAATATTTCCCCAGGTATTTGTTTGAAATAAGTATTTGTAAAAGCAAGTTGTTTGTGCGGGTTCAGCTCCACCCTTAGTAGGGATGTAAGAAAATATCGATGCACCTATAAATTGCGAATATACTGTACCTATATTCAAAGGAAAAGTATATACTTTATTTTTTTAAGGAATTTGAATTGGCCTAATGGGAAGCAAAAAACAGCAATTAATAATTAAACTTGAAAAGCACTTAAATGACACATTAGACATTAAAAATGGTGATTACTGTAAGTGTCATAACTGTTTACTCAAGGCAGCTCTAAGCAGATTTGTTTTTTTAGCTCAGTGTTTCAGCAGCTCTGCAGTCATCAGGAAGTTTGTTCCACGTATGAGGAGCATAGAAACTGAAAGCTGCTTCTCCATGTTTGGTTCTGATTCTAGGGACGATCAGTAAACTAGAGATGGAGGACCTGATTGGTCTCGGGAGTTGCTATGGTGACAGCAGGTCTTCATCATACTTTGGTGCTAAACCATTCAATGATTTATAAACTAGTAGGAGTATTTAGAAGTCTATTCTCTGAGCTACAGAGCCAGAGGAAGGACTTTAGAACATGGGTGATGGGCTCTACTTTACTGGTTCTAGTGAGAACACGAGCAGCAGCTGTGTTCCGACTCTGGATCGTCATCTAAAAATAATTATTTCAGTTTTGTTTCTGTTCAGCTGGAGAAAGTTGTGGGAAGTCCAGCGCATTCATTTAGGGTCTGGATGGGTTTGAAGCAACCTGATGACATTATAATGTATAGTTGAGTATCATCCGTATAGTTATGGTAACTAGTCCTATGAGGAGTCTAAGTCCCGCCCTTCTACTTCCTGTCCGTGGGTCCCTACTGCCAAAAAAAATGAATGAGAGTCAACGGAGCGATAAAAGTTATTATTTTCTGATCCATTTTAAAATGCGCCGTGGATCCAACATATGATGTCCGTGAATTTAAAAAAATAATTTTGATGAAAACGCTGATTTTCATCCGGAGGCAAAAGGTACTTTAGGATATGTGTGAAAACGTTTAGCGGACTACAACTGCAGAAGAAGAAGGAGATCGAGGGTCGTAGCCTCCAGGATGAAGAAAGGAGCATTAAACACGGAGAAAACCTCCATAAATCTGACCATGAGGAAAGTAGCAGCTATGTTGGGGATAAAGCAGTCGGTGGAGTGAGAGCCAGCATGGAGGAGAAGCTCTACAAGCTCTAGGTGAAGGTTTTATGTGCTATAGCTAGTGCTAGCTACCGTTAGCCGAGTGGCGTCATATATGCGACTTCTGATTTGTAGGCATTTTAAATGCAAATTTTAACAAACATTTAAATCGAAATACAACATATGTGTGATTCAGTAAGTAAGCTGACCAGAAAATAACTTTTATTCCTTCATTGACTTCCATTCATTATTTTACTTTTGGGGACCGACAGGAAGGGGAGGAGACTTATGCTGCATTCAGACCAAGCCCACGCGTCAGCGTCAGCAGCAGCAAGATTACATGTGAAGTCTACGGTGGAGTACGTCAGAGGTCCGTCAGGGGCTCTGCGTCGCGTTTCATACGGAAACATACCAACGCATGCATCACAGAAGTTCAGCAAGCTGAACTTTTGACGGATCCAACGGAGTTAACGCAGCGCGGTAACCAATCAGAGCGTCTCACTGTAGTGATGTCACTACACACGTATCTTGAATGAAGCGCGGGCCCAATGAAAACATTTTCAACCAACGCAGATTTAAAAAATCATAAATAACACTTACCGAAGACAGATGGACAGGCGCTCCTAAAGAGGAACGGAGAACCTGTAGTTGGTGTCCTGGTAGGAGATTTAACCTCCGATGCGGCCCAGGAGGTCGTAAAATTAGGCGCGGGAAAGCCGGAAGTAGCACTGAAAGAGAAACTCATCCATAAGCAGCTCCTGGAGCAAATGGTTAAACTCCCCAAACTCAGAACGCATCTGAAGAATGAGCGCTGATGAACCCGATGTCAACGTTGTCTAGCTTTATCTAGATAATAAAGCCAAGCCACTATCTCGATACGATCCACCATAGTGCAGAACGTACAGCAACAGAGGAAGCCCCGCCCACGCGTTGGTTTTTCCTCAGAAGCAGCTATGGAAGCCAAAAAGTACATACGTCAAACTTCATCCGTTGGATGCGTTGCTCGACGTATCCAACGGATGCGGTCTGAATGCAGCTTTAGGCTCCCCATTGGTTGTTATAATTTTGGTTGTAGTATGTATGTAGATGTTGAACAGAAGAGTCCCCATGATGGAGCCTTGAGGAACCCCACTTGTGATTTCTCGTGAAAAATTGCTTATTGATCCAAGTTCCAAGACTTTTTTAATGTATTTTTTTTAGACATTATTTGATCACTCAGTCAATACATGCTTACATACTGTACAGAACATTTTTAACATGAACTCAAAAAAAAGCGACAGAAGGAAGATGAATCTTGTTTAGTCTGTTCTTCTTGTCTAAATAAATAAAAAATACAGCCCTTAAAGGCACAGTGTGTAATTTTCGGCCAATAGGGGGCAGTGCATACCTAAATTATCACAAGCATGCGGTATCTGTGTCTTGGAGTAAGAAACTCAACAACGGAGGTCCAACTAGTGCTGTTATCAAACGCTCAATTCCCTGAGAATGATCTGTTTGCAGCAACATGACGAGCACATCAGTCTCTCTTTCATAGCTTGGAACTAGCGAAGAGGTAAAAATGTATTTATGGAGAAACTTTTTAGCATTTTGAGGGGAAATCAATGTTTTAATAGCGGGCTTGTTCCGTGCGCTTTGTCCGTCCGGGCTCTTGTAGAAGTAAAAACGTCATCTAATACGGCTTTCCCCTGAAAAGAGGACCCACGCCTATGTATTTTAAAACTGATTTTTAAAGTCATATTTTACAATATCGCCAATATTTTGAAATTAATGTGCTTTACGTAATTATTATTACATAATATTACTGCAAAAACTACACACTGTCACTTTAATGAAGTCCCATCCCCTCCAAATCAAAAGTCACCCAAATTTAACACTGAAATCAGTTATCCTCCAAT
The DNA here is from genome assembly GCA_028564705.1 of Apricaphanius iberus. Taxonomy (NCBI): domain Eukaryota; kingdom Metazoa; phylum Chordata; class Actinopteri; order Cyprinodontiformes; family Aphaniidae; genus Apricaphanius; species Apricaphanius iberus. Next base: position 685,827 of record JAPXFQ010001339.1, read on the forward strand.
TTACGATTTCAGAAATGTACTTTCAACTTGTATGTACCCGTTACTGATTTTATCCTTATACATTGTTTAAAACCTATAAACGCTTGTACAACAATTAAGTTCTACATTCAAAGAGTTCCATAATTTCACTCCATAAACAGAAGGAGATACTTTTGTTTCAGCGTTGTCCGTGCAAACACGTTTTTTTCTTCTAGAGGAGACCTCCTGCACAACAAAACTAAATAAGTTAAAAATTCCTTGTTTGGCTTTCCACATTATAATTTATAGATTTAAATGAGTAAATAAGCTGCTTGTATGTTCACTATAATTTTTTTGTTAATAATTTCTAATTGCTCTTTTTTTGTAACAAACACAAGGGGCCAGTAGAGCTGATTAATGGGTTTCAGCGCAGTAACTGAAGTATGGGAGAAACATTGAACATTACAACATATTCATTCAGCTTCAATCAAACAAATCTTTTTCTTTATATAATTTACCAATCATTTTACTGACTTTCCTTTTTATATATTCTATATGTGATTATTTCTGACTGGAAATAAAACCCATTTTCCATCTGTCCTTCCCAAGATTCAGCGAATCAAGGACAATATCCATCAATCCATCCACTGCACAAAAAATATATGTTGTTCAAGAAAGTAAAAATTCTTTATTTATGGATTTTTGTTCTTACTTTTTGAATATATTCTCTTATTTCAAGAAGAACTTGTTTCCAGCGTAGCTAGTAGTAGATGGGAGTGTCCTGCAGCCTGATTCTCCTTGTTGTGGTCTAAGGTTTGGAGTTAAGCTGCAGCCAGATGGTTAATCTTCTCTGAACCTTTTCAGACGGTTAATTAAGAAGCCAGACTTTCTGTTGATCTTTTATGGCGGTCTGGATCAGCAGTTCTTCAGGCTTTTCTGCTTCTCTGTGGTCTCCAGAGCCCAGCAGAACCCGTCTGGAACGTGGAGGATCAGGAGGTTCTCACCCTGAATGTTCAGCGGAAACATCAGCGTGGACCAGAACCTCTGAGGAATGTTTCTGACGTCCAGTGTTAAATTGAACAAAAAACAATTGTTATTTAGATATAGTTTAGTTTTCGTCAAGATGTAGTCATAAGTTTTAGTTTCATTTTAGTCGACAAAAATGCGTTTTAAAAAAATGTTTTCTACTTATGACGAAAAACATCTACATGGAACTTTAATTTAATACACAAGGCCCAATCCATGCCAACCAATGTATTACAAAAGTAATGAGTTACAGGAATAGATTACTTTTTTCAGTAACTAAATAATGTAATGCTTTACTCAAAATATACAGCAATATATTACTAGTTACAGTTTCAGGGACTCAAGTTACAAATGCGTTTTAAATTGTTTTTCTGGCCAACTAATGCAACAGACCAAACCAAGCTGGATACCATAGAAGAAGATCCACTTCCTGTTGCTTAAAACTAAAACATGAGAGAATCAGGAAAAGATGGACTCTACATTTAAACATTATTCACACTGTTTTCCTGACCATCTGTTGTAAGACTTCAGACATCAGAGTCTCATCTTTATCAACCATCTTCTTTTGATTAGATTTAACAAACATTACCATGAAATAGAAGGCATGCAAAGGAACTAGACTTAATTTTAATAAAATAGTGTTAAAAATACAGTATTTGTGGTGTAACACTTGTGTAAAATGTACATTAAGTTACGGCAGTTAGAAGTCGGGTTAGATGTTTTAGATATTTTGCCAAAAGTAACTTAAAGTAGTGTAACTCAGTTACATTTTTAAGACAGTAAACATATTACATGTTTGACATTGTAACTAGTAATGTGAAATATATTACAGTTTCTTTGTAACTTGCCCAACACTGGCGCTGACCACATACAGCACAAGAACAAATAATGCATCTGAATTATGATAAATGCACATCTCACACCTTTTAGAATTAAATAGCGTAGTTACAGAATAACAGAATGGATAGAAAAAACTCACACAAACTCAATGTTAGCCCATTCTAGTCTTCATCTCTTTATTAATATCTGCCTCTTCAGATTGCCGTTCTCTCTCCGTGAAAAGCTGCTCCGTATTTTTGCTCTCGGTTTCGTTTTTGTCATCGCATCCGAATCCATAAATCCTGTTTTTCTCTCAGCCATGAACAGTTTCTACTTTTAATCATAACGTGATCATCAGCTGTTGTCTTCCCAGGAGTTTGTTCAATCAGTGGTTAGCGTCACGTATCAGTAAGGCGACTGATTGGTTCTCTTCTCGGCTAGTCCCGCCTCTTCCATTTGTTTGATTGGTTCTCTCGTCTGTTCATCAATCAGATTGGATTTTCGTCACTGTTGACTTTCAAATCATCTTTTATTCGTTGACGAAACCGTCGCTCAATTTAGTCATCGTCTTTCTTCGAGCAATATTTATTTCTCGTTTGGTTTTCATCTGAAAAAATATGTTTTTGACGAAAGTAACGATGAAAATATTGTCAGCAAAATTAACGCTGCCTGTGCCGTGAAATATTGAGGCAGTTCTGACCACTGAGGGGGTCCAGCATGTTATTAAATAAAATGTCTGCAGGCAGTGCATGATACCAAGCCGATAAGATACCGATACTTTGTTCTGAGTACTAGACGATACACAGTTCTAATGCTGATACAGGTTATATTTCTTTTCTCTGCTTCTTACAACAAACGATGCTGAATTAGATGAAACATAAAAACATTTTAAGAAATCGCCACAAAACTACAATTTCGATTCAAAAATGAACATTTCCTGTTAAATTATTGCTGAGTTTTCACATGATAAGTATTATTTACGAGTAGATTAGAACGGTATCGGCCTGATACCGGTATCGGTATAAGGTTGGTCCATTCTGAGGCTTCTCTTATTAGCTCCTCATCAAACTCTCATCTGTGGCATTTTTTTGTCGCTCCATCATGGCTGAATGATTCAGGGGTCAGAGGTCAGGGGGCTAAAAGCATTCCTCAGAAAGTGGCCTAAAAAGGAGTAAAACAAAAGCAGCCAAAGTTCAAATATTAGCTCAGCCTGGGGAACCGGAGATGGAGATAAGAACATCAGACTGCTCAGCAACGAGGCCACAGGTCTTCTGTGTTCTGGTGCGTTCAGGGGACCACTCGAGGATGGGAAATGGAGTCGGTGTGAGGGGATTGAGGCGGGAATGTCTGGAGCCAGAAGAGGGGGAAGAGTTGATTGTCAGCAGACAGGAAATGAGCGTGGCGGTGATGATGGCGATGCGGTCTGATTGTTGGGTGGGATTTCCTTTAAGGCCACAGGCAGGAAGCGAGGCGGTAAGAGATTTGAGTTGCCTAGCAACAGTCCAGAGTCTGAGTCTGATCCCAGGATCTGATTGGCAGCTGAATTAGTGATGTCATTTGCCCTGGGTTGGTGCCTAGACCAGATCAGGAACTGGTCAGATTTACGTGAACGGGTAACTGTAACCGTCCGGAAGTCGCATACAGCTGACAGACGGCTCACAGCCATTGGCCGAATCACTCGCATGCAGCGCTCACCTCTTCATGAACTCCGCTTGATGATGGAGAAAAATAAACGTTACTGGTGGACCAGGATTTTCCCATCATGCTCTGCAGGCTTTAGCGTCTCAGACGGTGTCATCATATTAATGGCGTTGGTCCTTCTTATCTGTGAGAAATGCTTTTACCGTATGAACATCCCCAAAGTCAGGACATGGTGAAGCGTCTTTCCGTCATCATGGCGCGGCCAGAGGAACGTTCACGTTCATCATTAGCCCAGCTTTTAACTATTAACAATGATCTGCTTCGCATTTTTATTTGATCATATCAATTGTTTTACACTTTATAATTTGAAATGGTATTTTGCTACTTAATCTCATTTTCTACTGTTTATTTTAATATTTTGGCTTCTTATTTTAATCATCCTGTTCAGTTTTCCTCTGCATCGGGGGGGGGGGAGGGGTCAGCTGTGGCTGCCTGGGTGCATAGATGATGTTTTCTATTTTGGGTTGGGAAGGGTGGGGGTTCGTGGGGTCATTTTAATTTATAAAGCACTTTGAGAAGCTTTGTAGTTTGAAAAGCGCTTTATTATCCACTTAACTTGAGTAAAACGATCGTTTTAAGGAGCTGCATCATCCACCATGTTGACTCTGATATATTAACGGGTTAAATAGACAGAGGAAGAATCAGCAGAATCAGTCTTCTCTGCCTCGTGATGTTCCCAGATCCGGACTAGATTATAATCTGAACCACTAACAATTATGTTTTACGTTAGATCAGGATTCACTGATATGGGGATTCTAATTGATATTAGATTTTGGTAAAGTGACGATGGATCTTCTTGCTAATTTGTCCAAATTAATCTGAAATATTTGTGAATAAAGTTATACTTTATCAGAAAAATCACAAAAACCTGGACGATTAATTTAAGACTATAATATTATAATAAATATAATATAATATCCAACTAAACCAAACAGGTGTCCAAAAATATGAAAAACTGGGCTGATAAATTATATTTCTAGGGATGCAATAATGCCATACAATAACGATACTTGGAGCTGAGTACTAGCTGAGTACTACGTCGTTGTATTAATATACTAATTTTTGTTTGTTGTGGATGTGTAGTTTTTAGTTCATTTATATTGCTCCATCTTTCTGATTGTTTACTCTTCATTTTTTCGTTTTTCTTCTCTCTTGTTTTTTCCCCGTCTCTGTGTCCATAACCTCAAGTTATCAAATCCACAGCAATCACTAATAAATCATTTTCACACATATTTATCAGGTGGAGTACTTTACCAAAGCTGTGATGCTCTGCTCGAGAAAGTAAATCCGTTGTACTTGGTACTCGGATACCAATTCTGAGTAGCACAGTGGCAGAAAGTACACGTTAAAAAATAAAATAAAATAAAGAAATCTTCACTGGATGATGTTTTTGCAGTATTTATAAACTTAATTTATAGAATAATTTCAAACTTCTTGATAATAATTTTTGTAAAATAATCAAAAATAATCCTACTTCTGCAAAAATATTACAAAATATCGATTATTACAGTTATAATTTTGGTATCCACGGCTTCCATTTCACGCTATTTTAATTGGGATGAGTAGATCAGGATGACATTACTGTTGAAACCTTAAATTAGGGATGCAACGATACAACTTTTTTCCAAACCGATACCATACCGATACTTTAATCAAAGTACTTACAAATACCGAGTACCGATGCCGATACTTCTACCACACGAAGAAAATGCTATCAATTGGGAGTGGGGTTTTATTTTCTTCTCTGCTTGTTACAACAAATGATCGTGAATTAGATGAAATAATAAAATATTAATAAAACTGAACAAAGAACTTAAATGTAAAAGTTAAAAACTAACATTTTCTGTGAAGTTATTGCTACGTTTCCACATCTTAGGCATCGGTTCATGGTATCGGTTAAGAGTAGCCGATACAGATACGAGTACGTTAGGCGGTATTGGGGCCGATATCTGTATCGGTGCATCCCTACCTTAAATATTTCCAAACAGACAAATTCGAGCTAAAACGTAGCAGCCTCCTATTAGCCAGCTGTCTGGCAGTGCACAGCAACAGTTGGAGAGATTTTCCGGAAACTAGTTTCAAACCCCAGACTTTTTAAAGGTTTCGCACAACTTTATCACAGCCCTCGTTTCTGTCGCTCTGATGCACCCAGGAGTCTCTCCTACAGGCTTCAGGATCGTTACTGTGGAACAGATTTTTGCCCTGAAACGGGATTCAGGAGTAGATAAGGACTTCAACCAGTGTGGTAGAAACAGCTTCATAAGGATGTTCTCTGTTGGATTCATGCAGGTGTGCCCTAATTAACCTGAAAGTCATCATCACATCTTCAATAATTTACATTCAGACACTTGCAGCATCTTCAGGCCATCCGTCTCTTTCTCTCTTCGCCTCTTTATTTCCACTGGTTTTTGTTGTGAGCCGTTGGTCACCAGTACAAACAGGAACTCCTCCTGTAACCGGATTAACAGATTAATTCTGACCCCCTTCAGCCTCCAGAACAAAAACTATAATCTGAAACATTCATAATATTATGTTTTCAGCCATAAATCAGGTCAGCACATCTAATCCATGCGGGCTCTCTTCACAGCCGTTAGTTTCTTCTCACGCTGAAGCATGAAAGCTAAGCTGAGCCCCAACGCATCAGGAAAACTGATGTCCAATAAAAACCTTATAGAAATATGAATGGAAAACTTTACATTTATGTACAATTAAATTAAAATGACTGTTTTTGTAAAGTGCCTTCAGACGACGTGTTTAAAATTGGTGATTTATACATTAACTGAACTGAATTACAGCAGATTCAGGAAGTAGGTAGTTATGAACCTGATGATCTTAAACTGCGTTTTCTGTTTTGTTCATTCTGCTGCTCCAAGATTTCATTGGTTGAAAAGAACAAACATCCAAAAAACAAACAGCCAACGCATCCAACCGTTAAAAACAACCAACGCATCCAACCGTTAAAAACCACCAACACATCCAACCGTTAAAAACAACAAACGCATCCAACCGTTAAAAACAACCAACGCATCCAACCGTTAAAAACCACCAACACATCCAACCGTTAAAAACAACAAACGCATCCAACCGTTAAAAACAACCAACGCATCCAACCGTTAAAAACAACCAACGCATCCAACCGTTAAAAACAACCAACGCATCCAACCGTTAAAAACAGCCAACGCATCCAACCGTTAAAAACAACCAACGCATCCAACCGTTAAAAACAGCCAACGCATCCAACCGTTAAAAACCACCAACACATCCAACCGTTAAAAACAACAAACGCATCCAACCGTTAAAAACAACCAACGCATCCAACCGTTAAAAACAACCAACGCATCCAACCGTTAAAAACCACCAACACATCCAACCGTTAAAAACAACAAACGCATCCAACCGTTAAAAACAACCAACGCATCCAACCGTTAAAAACAACAAACGCATCCAACCGTTAAAAACAACCAACGCATCCAACCGTTAAAAACAACCAACGCATCCAACCGTTAAAAACAACCAACGCATCCAACCGTTAAAAACAGCCAACGCATCCAACCGTTAAAAACAACCAACGCATCCAACCGTTAAAAACAACCAACGCATCCAACCGTTAAAAACAACCAACCATCCAACCGTTAAAAACAACCAACGCATCCAACCGTTAAAAACAACCAACGCATCCAACCGTTAAAAACAACCAACGCATCCAACCGTTAAAAACAACCAACGCATCCAACCGTTAAAAACAACCAACGCATCCAACCGTTAAAAACAACCAACGCATCCAACCGTTAAAAACAACCAACGCATCCAACCGTTAAAAACAACCAACGCATCCAACCGTTAAAAACAACCAACGCATCCAACCGTTAAAAACAACCAACGCATCCAACCGTTAAAAACAACCAACGCATCCAACCGTTAAAAACAACCAACGCATCCAACCGTTAAAAACAACCAACGCATCCAACCGTTAAAAACAACCAACGCATCCAACCGTTAAAAACAACCAACGCATCCAACCGTTAAAAACAACCAACGCATCCAACCGTTAAAAACAACCAACGCATCCAACCGTTAAAAACAACCAACGCATCCAACCGTTAAAAACAACCAACGCATCCAACCGTTAAAAACAACCAACGCATCCAACCGTTAAAAACCACCAACGCATCCAACCGTTAAAAACAACCAACGCATCCAACCGTTAAAAACAACCAACGCATCCAACCGTTAAAAACAACCAACGCATCCAACCGTTAAAAACAACCAACGCATCCAACCGTTAAAAACAACCAACGCATCCAACCGTTAAAAACAACCAACGCATCCAACCGTCAAAAACAACCAACGCATCCAACCGTTAAAAACAACCAACGCATCCAACCGTTAAAAACAACCAACGCATCCAACCGTTAAAAACAGCCAACGCATCCAACCGTTAAAAACAACCAACGCATCCAACCGTTAAAAACAACCAACGCATCCAACCGTTAAAAACAACCAACGCATCCAACCGTTAAAAACAACCAACGCATCCAACCGTTAAAAACAACCAACGCATCCAACCGTTAAAAACAACCAACGCATCCAACCGTCAAAAACAACCAACGCATCCAACCGTTAAAAACCACCAACGCATCCAACCGTTAAAAACAACCAACGCATCCAACCGTCAAAAACAACCAACGCATCCAACCGTTAAAAACCACCAACGCATCCAACCGTTAAAAACCACCAACGCATCCAACCGTTAAAAACAACCAACGCATCCAACTGTTAAAGACAACCAACACATCCAACTGTTAAAAACAACAAACGCATCCAACCATCAAAAACAACCAACGCATCCAACCAGCAAAAACAACCAACGCATCCAACCGTCAAAAACAACAAATGCATCCAACCAGCAAAAACAACCAACAAATCCAACTGTTAAAAACAACCAACACATCCAACTGTTAAAAACAACCAACGCATCCAACCATCAAAAACAACCAACGCATCCAACCAGCAAAAACAACCAACGCATCCAACCGTCAAAAACAACAAATGCATCCAACCGTCAAAAACCACCAATGCATCCAACCAGCAAAAACAACCAACGCATCCAACCATCAAAAACAACCAACGCATCCAACCAGCAAAAACAACCAACGCATCCAACCGTCAAAAACAACACACGCATCCAACTGTCAAAAACCACCAATGCATCCAACCGGCAAAAACAACCAACGCATCCAACCGTTAAAAACAACAAACGCATCCAACCGTCAAAAACCACCAACACATCCAACCGTCAAAAACCACCAACACATCCAACCGTTAAAAACAACAAACGCATCCAACCGTCAAAAACAACAAACGCATCCAACCATCAAAAACAACCAACGCATCCAACCAGCAAAAACAACCAACGCATCCAACCGTCAAAAACAACCAACACATCCAACTGTTAAAAACAACCAACACATCCAACTGTTAAAAACAACCAACACATCCAACTGTTAAAAACAACCAACGCATCCAACCATCAAAAACAACCAACGCATCCAACCAGCAAAAACAACCAACGCATCCAACCGTCAAAAACAACCAATGCATCCAACTGTCAAAAACAACAAATGCATCCAACTGTCAAAAACCACCAATGCATCCAACCAGCAAAAACAACCAACGCATCCAACCGTTAAAAACAACAAACGCATCCAACCGTCAAAAACCACCAACACATCCAACCGTTAAAAACAACAAACGCATCCAACCGTCAAAAACCACCAACACATCCAACCGTTAAAAACAACAAACGCATCCAACCATCAAAAACAACCAACGCATCCAACCAGCAAAAACAACCAACGCATCCAACCGTCAAAAACAACAAACGCATCCAACTGTCAAAAACCACCAATGCATCCAACCAGCAAAAACAACCAACGCATCCAACCGTTAAAAACAACCAACGCATCCAACCGTCAAAAACAACAAACGCATCCAACTGTCAAAAACCACCAATGCATCCAACCAGCAGAAACAACCAACACATCCAACTGTTAAAAACAACAAACGCATCCAACCATCAAAAACAACCAAAGCATCCAACCAGCAAAAACAACCAACGCATCCAACCGTCAAAAACAACAAATGCATCCAACCAGCAAAAACAACCAACACATCCAACTGTTAAAAACAACCAACACATCCAACTGTTAAAAACAACCAACGCATCCAACCATCAAAAACAACCAACGCATCCAACCAGCAAAAACAACCAACGCATCCAACCGTCAAAAACAACAAATGCATCCAACTGTCAAAAACCACCAATGCATCCAACCAGCAAAAACAACCAACGCATCCAACCAGCAAAAACAACCAACGCATCCAACCAGCAAAAACAACCAACGCATCCAACCGTCAAAAACAACAAATGCATCCAACCAGCCAAAACAACCAACGCATCCAACCGTCCAAAACATCCAACCATCAAAAACAACCAACGCATCCAACCATCAAAAACAACCAACGCATCCAACCATCAAAAACAACCAATGCATCCAACCAGCAAAAAAAACTGATCTGGTGCAATGAGCTCCTTAACTGGTTTCCAAGCAGGAGACGGTCATGGAGCTTCTTACCATGAAGAGTCTGATAAACTAACTCATGGAACTTAAGAATAAACTGACTTTAAAATCAACAGTCACTACATCTGTGGTTGGTTTATTTCGGCAGGTCTTTTCCCTGATGTTGGTGGCGGCTACTTCCTGCCGAGGCTCCAGGGGAAGCTGGGATTGTTCCTCGCCTTGACGGGCTTCCGACTCAAAGGACGGGATGTTCAGCGAGCCGGAGTCGCCACTCACTTCGTAGAATCTAAGAAGGTGACGTAGCGTTGAGTTAGTGGAGACACTGAGGCTGAAAAACGGCTCTGAGTCGTGTCAGCGCTGCAGGATGAGTGCAGGGTGGAGTCTGAGCCAGATGTTGAGTCAGCGGGTGAATCACTGTGCCAGTACTTCCTGACCGGCCCGAAGTCCAAGCAGCGGACAGCAGAGTTTGTTCCCGACAATAACCTTCAGTTTTTACGGTCGGGTTCTGCAGGGAAACAAAATCAGAACCAAGCCTGGGCAAACTCTTTCTACTGGCAGCAATATATGTGCTGACTGTTGGACTCCTCAGTCCTTCACTGCACACAGAATCAAACATGTTCAGCTTAAATCAGCAGCAGAGACCAGATTCAATTCAATTCAATTCAATTCAGTTTATTTATATAGCGCCATTTCACAACAGATGTCATCTCAAGGCACTTTACAAAAAGAGTTATTACAATACAATGTTAAGTGTAGAAATTACAGAACCACAGAAGATTGCGTCGTGGAATTGTCAGCAATCCCTCATACTGAGCAAGCATGCAGCGACAGTGGGAAGGAAAAACTCCCTTTTAACAGGAAGAAACCTCCGGCAGAACCAGGCTCAGCACAAGCGGTTATCTGCCGCGACCGTCTGTGGCTTGGAGAATACATAACAGAGACACAGAAAGAGCAATAGAACTGATGCAGAAGTTTGTTGCAGGACGTGGAGAATTTTCCGTCACTGCAATGCCATCTTAGTCAGGGTCGTCAAGCAGGGCTAATCCGGAGCACCTACTATAATAGAAAACAGGTTAGTGCTTGAATTGACAGCACATCATGCAGTTGGGGAGAAGTAGGAGAGAAAGTAGGATATTTACATACACCATAGAGTAACAGAACCTTTTATCCAGACTGTCTGACAATAAATCCTCCTGAATGTTTTCTGCTTAACCTCCAAGTAATTTCTATTTCCTAAATGTAAAAAAAAAAACAACAACATTTTTTTCCACTTTTTTTTCATATTCAGAAGTTTTCATCACCATCATTTGGTAGAATCGTCTTTAGAGGTTGTACATGGAACGTTTTTGTTAAAAGCTACATTTTTTTAAAAACTCCACGGGAGGTTCTGGACACGGATCAGGTTGGTCACTGCGCGTATCGGCAGCGAACCTGGCAACCCAAAAGCTGCAATGCTGTGTTTAATGTTGTAACTACAACCTGGATACACTAGATGTCGCTAACGTGCTCGTGTCCCATATCCAACCTTTAAAAGGTTTTTTTGCAGTCATTTTGGCCCGTTCCTCCTGACAGAACCGCTGGAACCGGGTCGGGTTACACACCTTTGTAGCTCGGCTCACTACTGTGGGACTGAGATCAGGTCTCTGCGGCGGACGCTCCAAAACATGGACTCTGTATGCTGAGGGACGTCGTCCATCTGTGTCCAACCTTTAACGTCCCTGCTGAGGTCTTCAGATGCTGCTCCAAAACATTCCAGAATGATGCCATCTATCATGTGAAGTGCACCAGTCCCTCCTGTAGCAAAGCAGCTCTAAAGCATGATGCTGCCACCTCCGTACTTCACAGTAAGGATGATGTTCTCTAGTGTCAAGCTTCTCCTTTTTCCCCACTAGATGGAATTATGGTCCTTATGTCCACTCGTGTTTCTCCATCATCCTTTCTATTAACCGATCAAAAGCTTCCAGAGCCATGACGTCATTATCTGGACTTTCCCAAAAGGTTTAAAGGCGTGATAAACATCTACGTTTGACGAAAGTTTTTAAAAAATTGTTGCTAATGTTCTGGTATTTAGGAAACAAAAAATGATTAATTTAATCCCAACTGAACCAAAACGGGAAAACTAAACATCTGGTTTCACCAGAACTCCATCTTGTGCCGCGTTTAGGTTCTAACAAATGGCTGCGGGTCTTTGGTTCCTTCTGTAGATCCCAGAACTGCAGGAGCAGCTGGTGGACCTGAAGTCTCCGTCTGACGCGGACGTCTCCAAACTGCTGCAGTCCTTCCAGAAGCAGGTCAGAACCACAACGCACAAAGAACCCAAGCGGTACAGAACTGGCAGCTACTGAGGACTGTGCGGAGTAGACGATAACCAAAGAGCCGTTCTGCTTTGTTTTTCCCCACAGAGCGAGCTGGACTCTGATAAACCGTTCGTCTTGGACAAACATTCTTCTGATATTGACAGGTGAGGTTTTTTTTATTCCTGTTTTTTTTTTAAAAAGCATAAAAAGTTGACTCAGAAAACCAGGTCCAAGATTAGCAGTAACTGGGCTGGTTCTGCTGAACCCCTGGTAGAAACACCTGGCATGTTGCAAACCCACCTTTTCCTTTCCGTTTCCTGCTCACCAGGCTGTTCAGCTCCAGCAGCGTGGAGGAAATCCTACAGAACCTGAAGTCAGACGGCTCAGAGTTCGCTCAGAAACAAGCTGAGGTTGGAACCGATTCTGCTGCTGAAAACTAAATCCCTCTGATTGCTGAGCCGATTTATACTGAATAACCTTCCTTATGAAGGATAGCTGGGGCTAGTTATGATATGGATTCAGGTCAATATTCCATATTAATCCATTAAAGTTCATTTCCATGAATTAAATAGAATTGAATCTCACAATAAATACAATAAATGACATTTATTTATGTTGCTACTACATTTCCCATGGTCCCTTGGGAAAAGCTGACCAACCACTGGTCTCACAGAGCCCCAGATGACACCGTCCTATCATATCATTATATGCCAATATCACTATATAATTATATTAAAATTATACTCTTATTCCATCAGTTTCTCCTGTTAATAATGACCAGGTTGATGATTTTATCTCGGTTGTCGTTCTTTTAGATCCTGTCCAAAATGTCTCCCACGTCTCTGAAGATCACCTTCAAGCAGCTTCAGGACGGCGCCACCATGAGCCTGCAGGACGTCCTGGTGATGGAGTATCGGCTGAGCCAGGCCTGCATGGTAAGAGATCCTAGATCCAGGGAAAACCACAACCCTGCCAGTAGCACGAGAAGAGAGGCGGAGGGGAGGAATCATCTAAAAATAATAACGCGTTCTTTTTATTTCCAGTCATAGAGCTTCTGTAAAAACCTGCAAAATTTGTTTTTATTGTTATTTATTCTCACAAACGTACTGAAACATGAATGAGAACAGGTGTAAATATGGTTTTTGTGATTGTTGTGGGTAAATGTATGAGACGAAATATGGGAGCGTTTTTAATCTCGTCTGCCTGGGCTGACGCTCGGAAATGTAGACGGGAAAACGCATTTTATTCTGCCTGGATCAGTTTAAGTGAGATAAAGACATCAGGTCTCTGCAGCAGTCGTCATTTTTAAAGTGTGTGAAGCTGTCCTCTGATTGGTGCGTTTCTGCTGTTGCAGAGAGGCCATGACTTCTACGAGGGCGTGCGGGCAGGTACGTTATTCTTCACCAACAAAATATGATAAAAAATCAACGTTAGCCTGAATTTTCTGTTTTTCTCATTCACTGCGGTCAGATTCTCTCCGATGCGTTTTAATTAGGCGAAAAAAGATTTAAATTCAAATGTTTGATATTCAATTCACACCAATTCATTCGCAATTCAACGCGAACCGGTTCAGCTCAACATAATTCGGTTAATTTCATGATAAAACCTGATTTTAGTGGAGATGGAGTCCAGAGCCGGCCCAAGGTATGAGCGAACTAAGCAGATGTTAAAATTTATGAAAATGTGAAAATGACTCCATTTGATTTAGTTTGTTTCAGTGTAGATTATTTTTACATTTTTGTGTGCTAACTAGGCTAGTTTCTTTGTAACCAATTGTTTTAATATTTTTTTTAGTAAAATTCCATTGTTTAAAAAATGTTTTTAAAAAATTATTAAAATCAAATACATTTAAAGCAATAGCAATGTATGTATTTGTATTTAAAAATGGGAATTCACTTAAAATAAAATTGAAATCTTCTGTTTAATATTTATTGTTGAATCTTGTTACCATGGTTACAATCTGATGACTTGGTTCAGACCAAATCTTGATTGAAACGCTGTTACGGTGGGTAGTGGTTTTAACAGAAAGGGGGCGCCCCTGAGTCAAAATCTGCACAGTTCACCCAGTTTAATTTTAGTTCAGATGCTCATTATCATCCTTTTCGTTTTAATGATACAAATTCTTCACGAAACCAGTTCAACATGGATTATTTTAATCTACATATATAAAAAATGACCTTACAGTAAGGACTGATCACTTAAAAGAAAATTTAGGGATGCACCGATTGCAGTGTTTGGACCGCTATTAAAATCCAATATTAATATTGCTGCTATATATTTACCAATAATATTTGTACTAGGGATCCATCAATACCGATACCGGTATCGATATCTGGCCATTATCGCTCTAAAATGATACTCAAAAAGTGGAAACTCTGCGATAATTTCACAGAAAATGTTTATTTTTCATTTGAAATGTTATTTTTGTCGTCATTCTATTCATTTTTTTTATTTTTTATCTAATTCAACATTTGTTGTAGCAAGTAGAGAGGAAAATAAAACCTGTCTTCCAATTCATTTAATTACTAGAAAGTATCGGTATTTGTACTCGGTATTGGCAAGTACCAATCCAAGTATCTGTATCGGTTAGAAAAAAGTGTTTTTCTCTGCGCTGTTATGACGGTGAAAAAAATCGACTCCACTGCTGACGTTGCTTCTCTGTTTCATTTGTTTAAAGATTCTTAACAGAAGTACCAACTGAAACGATTAGGGGTGCGCCGATATTAAAATATTTGCCAGTGACCGATTTTTTTCACAGTTTCTAGATATTCAATACCCTTTCAACGCCAAAATATCAGACCAATACCAATGCCGATATATCGAGCAGCCCTGCAACTTATTTAATTGTTTAAAGTGAAATTTATTTTGGATCAGCAGGAACCAGGCGGATCCGGTTCTGCTGAGGGGAACCGGACCTGAAGAAACTCTAATCTTAAATTCATATCCTCAGAGGCTGAAATCAGCTCGTTTTCTTTCTCTGTAGATGAAAAAAAAAAAGACCGAATGTTGCAACAACGGTCGTCTGTTATCGCTTCACATTCCTCCAGCTCTGATAAAAATAATAAAAATCCTGAATTACCGAAGCGAGACAGAATCAATGAGTGAATCGGATCAGTGAAGCTGGATGGAGCTTAAGAGTTCAGCCAAGATGATCGGTTGATACTGATGTTAATGCGGATTTATGGTGCATATCCATAATAAAATAAGCACCAAAAAAATCCAGTTTATGAGATTAAAAATACAAAATAATCTTGATATAGTCCGATTTAATGCAGCAGGATTTTATTTAACAAGAAGTCTGTTTCATCCAGATTCAGAAAAAAAAAAATTGGTCCCAGAACCCGTTTCAAATAACAGACCAAACTAGAGATGCAGCGATACCACTTTTTTAAACCGATACGGTACCGATACTTTATCTGAGTACTTGCCGATATTGAATACCATCGCCGATACTTTTACCACACAAAGTAAATATGGAATAAACCGGAAGTTTTATTTTCTTCTCTCCTTGTTACAAAAACTGATGGTGGATTAGATAAAACATGAAATATTAATAAAAACGATCAAAAACAACTAAACAGTTTTGCTGTATCGGTTCATGGAATCGTTTAACTTTAATGAGTACATTAGAACGGTATGGAGCCGATACTTGAAGCCAGTATTGGTATCAGTGCATCCCTAGGTCAAACACAACCAGTCCGGTAACTGGAGGTCGGCTTCCAGCCCAGTTCGTTGTCCTTCACTTATGTCACATTTTAGACCAATTCAATCAGATTCGGTTGATTTTAAGCAAATTAGTCCAGTTAAAATCCAGGTTTTTATTCCAGTTTATTTTAAATAATAAATAATTAGCCAGTTTTGGGTGTAAAAATCGTCCCGTTAGTCTGAAAACGGACCGTCTGTGTCGGGACGAGAGGATATTCGATGTTTAATGACCGCCGACCCGTCTCTGCCCCCTCCAGTCCTGGTGGACAAAGACCAGAACCCCCGCTGGAGTCCGTCGGCGCTGGAGGACGTTTCCGAGCAGTTCGTGGAGGAGTGCTTCGGCCCACTGGGGGAGAAGGAGCTGAGGTTCTGATGCGACCCATCCGGGCCTCGTCTAAGCTTCCTGCTCTCCCGTCACCGTCCGATGATTGGCGCCGTCTTCTGCTCAGTTTTTGCTTTTCTAACTTTTTACAGGAAACTTTGTTTTCCTGCTGGAGAGAAACGAAGCCAACAGAATGAAATTCATGGAGGCAGACGGAGCAGCTTTTCTAGCTGTTTGCTGTGAGTCGAGTGTTTTTCTGCAGACTGCATTAGCAACAGGACGGGGAGGGGGAGGGGGGGCATCTCACCACTGAGTGCTTTTCCATCCCGTGGGCGTTTGTTGATGCCACTCCGATCACCAAATCATCTGCTTTACAGGGTTTCATCCTCAAACACAGACTGCGATGTTTGCTTGGTCATCTAGAATGTTAACAATTTATTAGTGATGTTAAATTAAAATCAAATATAGATTCTCTGAACTGAAATCTGTGTTTTCTTCTTCGCTACGTTGAAGTGATTAGTTCTGTTGGAGTGGAACCGTTTCCCCAAACATGCCGTCTCCATATCTGCATTATTTATGAGTCAGAATCAGACAAAAGATCTAATTACATATCCGACAATTTCTCGAGGTAGAAACAGGAAGTGGTGTGTTTAAAACGGTCATCAGAGCGGATCATCTGCTCCTAACATGGTAAAAATAATAAGCTCAGGACACAAAACAATAAACGGCTGAAGTAAGGGAATAAAAGACTCAAACGAGCCCAAAGCATCAACCTCCCACCTCCGTGCCTTTCTGCTTTACTCCAAACATCTCTTAGCTTTGGACCCATCCAGAGGTGGCGCTAGACATATATAGAATGTTCATTTATTTTTGACTCATTTTGATTAATACCAAGCTGAGCAGAAAGCTACATAGAAAAATAAATGATTGTATATGAACATTTCACCTGCTGTGGCCTGAAGAATCCGTCTCGCATCTTCATCCTGCTCCACATGGAACTGAAACGATCACCTGGTTTTGTTTAACCAAATAAAGGGATCATTTTTTTTTGGCCTCAGACGATTTCTCCCGGAGGTTTAGATGTTGTTCTGGAGGCTGAATCGGCGCTCCGCTGCCCTTCCTGCCACAGTTTTAGAATTTCTCCTGCTGAAGCGATTAGAAGTCAGACGGACTCTCTGAACGAGCCGATTCCAGCCCTGCAGGAGAGGGAATCCCCCCCGGCGTTCACCAAACGCTCCCAGTTAGTGAGACGCTTTGAAAAAACGTCCCAGTCAGCGTTTCAGGCCTCACATCCGATCTTTGAACCTCAAATTAGGGTCTGTTCCTACTTTCTCTCCTACTTCTCCCCAACTGCATGATGTGCTGTCAATTCAAGCACTAACCTGTTTTCTATTATAGTAGGTGCTCCGGATTAGCCCTGCTTGACGACCCTGACTAAGATGGCTTGCAGTGACGGAAAATTCTCCACGTCCTGCAACAAACTTCTGCATCAGTTCTATTGCTCTTTCTGTGTCTCTGTTATGTATTCTCCAAGCCACAGACGGTCGCGGCAGATAACCGCTTGTGCTGAGCCTGGTTCTGCCGGAGGTTTCTTCCTGTTAAAAGGGAGTTTTTCCTTCCCACTGTCGCTGCATGCTTGCTCAGTATGAGGGATTGCTGAGAATTCCACGACGCAATCTTCTGTGGTTCTGTAATTTCTACATTAAACATTGTATTGTAATAACTCTTTTTGTAAAGTGCCTTGAGATGACATCTGTTGTGAAATGGCGCTATATAAATAAACTGAATTGAAATCCGATCCGATTTCGAGTCCCGATCCGATACTTTGCCTTTCGTATCGAAATTTATAAAACTAAAACATATTTTTAGGAAGTAACTCAACTTCTTATAAGACTAATTTCATTAATTAGTAATAATTTTTGCGAATCCCATGAAATCCAAATCTTAGAGAATTAAACATCAGCTTCAGTTTAATATTTCAGACAAAAGTAAAAAGCAAAACACTTATACTTGGTACAGTATTATAAAGAAAAGTATTGGTGTGCTCAATGCTGCCCTCTACTGTCATTGGATCGCACAGTTTTCGGTAAATACGCATTAGAAAGCCCACGAATTTCTTAAGTTTACAAGTTGTGAAATTATATTGGTGTTTTCATTGTGAACTGAAATATCCTATACTCTTGAACTCAGCATAGATTTCCAACGGTATTTGAATACACCACAGGTGCAGCTCGGTGTTTGCAGCAGCTAAAGGAGTTTTGCTCTCCTTATTTTGGTTTATTGTTGCGTTTAAACGCCAGGAGATGAGCTTCTAAGCCTTTATTATATAGTTTAAAGCACAATTAAACATAATTGTTGAAGTTTACCCACATTAGAGCTGCGTTTATTCTGCTACGCTCATTTGTGGTAAAGAAGAGAGATCACAGTCAAACGCAACTGGAAAGTACTTTGGTAAAAAAAAATCGGTGCGACTCGTCAGCTGATCTCCAATTACTGAAAAACATGGAAATATCGGCCCGATCGAACGTCCCCGTTGAAAATCAGACGGTCAGATGTGTGAAGGCGCTTAAAATGACGCCTTCAGATTTTTCTGTCAGTTTGTGAAAGAAAACCAGTTAAACCGGCAGCCATTTTGTTTCACCCCGGGAGGATCACTGCTTCGTGTAGCTGGTAGCAACGCAATTTTATTTCTATAGCACACTTTCAACACAAGGCAATTCAAAGTGCTTTACATGATTCGGTGATAATGATACCAAATACATGATTACAAAAACATACAGGTTTAACGGATAGACACAATCAATAAGAAAAGATGACGTAAGGAACAAATTTATGCAATTAATAGTTTAAAAAGAGATAAAACACAATGTGTTAAAAAGGAAATGAATCTTTAAAGAAAAAATAAGAATAAAACTTAAACCACGAGAATCAAATAGTGATCAGAAAGCGCAATTTAGGGCTCAAAGGCAGCTCTGAATAGTAGAGTTTTAATTTTAACAGTTCAAAAGAGCCTAATGATTCATCATTTTTCATTCTTCTGGAAGTTTTTTCCAGATTTGTGGAGCATAGAAGCTGAAAGCTGCTTCTCCCTGTTTAGTTCTAATTTTAGAAATGTTTAGCAGATCTCCATCATACTTTGGTGCTAAACCGTTCAATGGTTTATAAACTAATAAAAACACTTTAAAGTCTATTCTCTGAGCTACAGGGAGCCAGAGGAAGGACTTTAGAACTGGGTTGATGGGTTCTACTTTCCTGGTTCTAGTGAGAACACGAGCAGCAGCGTTCTGGATCAGCTGCAGCTGTCTGATTGATTTTTTAGGCAGACATGTGAAGATACTGTTACAGTAATCATAAATGCATGGATGAGTTTTTCTAGATCTCCTTGTGTCATCAGTCCTTTAATCCTAGAAATGTTCCTCAGCTGATAGAAAGCTGACCTTGTTATTGCCTTTATGTGACCCTGGAGGTTCTGGTCTGAGTCCATTATTACACCTAGATTTCTGGCCTGGTTAGTAGTTTCTAGCTGGATTAACTGAAGCTGTTGCCGATTCTGGAACGTTCCTCTTTCGGTCACATTAATACTATTAACAATAATACTGCAGTTTTGTTTTTGTTCATCCAGTCGTTGATTTGTTCAATGCTTTAATTTAAGGTCTGGATAGAATCAAAGTCACCTGGTGACAATGTAACGTATAGCTGAGTGTCGTCTGCATAGTTATGGTAATTTATCTGATTGGCTGCTATGATCTTGGTTAGTGGGAGCATCTAAATATTGAACAGGAGGGGGCCCAGGATGGAGCCCTGGTGGACCCCAGATGGGATTTCTGTACCAGTGAGTCCGACCCAGCTCTCCAATTGTTCCAGTAATATTTTATGATCAACAGTGTCAAACGCTGCACTGAGGTCCAACAGAACCGGTCTGTCTGTATTTATGCGGATGTCACTGAAACCTTTTAAGCAGAGCTTCTAGCGTTCTTGGAAAACACCGATAACTTCAGAGGGAGTTTATTATCTCTCCACAGGTGTGTCTTATCTGCCGAGGTTACACTTTAACCAGAGGTTCACCTGCATCTACCTGCACAGTTTAAAGGTGTGACGTAGCAGGAGCTGCTTTTACTGCCTCCTGACCGCCGCCTCGTTGAATCCAGGATTATCGGCCATGAACTGAAGCAGAGTCGTCTGCGTTTCTGTCTTCGCTCACCGGCGGTCGTTTATGAATCCTTCTGTTGCAGCCTGACCTTTGACCCGCTGAGCGTGTTTCTCTTTAAAACAAACACAGACTGAAGGCATAATTCTTGTTTATTGGCATCAGAGTTTCCACACACAGAGAGTACAGTCTGCATGATGACAGAGAACCCGGATAAATCATTCCTCCAGGATATTCAGTCAGTTTTCTACCACAGAGTAAATTTTGGCTCAAAAAAGCCGGAACTTTCGAGATTAATGTCACATATTTTTATAGAAAAAAAAACACTGAAATTTTGACATTAATTTAAAATGTTTTACAGACAAAAACCCTGAAATTCTCTTATTTTGAAAAGTCGAACTTTTGCAAGAGAAAACTCAGATATTTCCCAGATTAAAGGGATATATTTTTAATATTTAAACTATGATGTTTTCTGTTATTGACAAGAAAAAAAGTCAAACATTTGTCTAAATAAAAATCGGGTATTTCTGACAGAAAATGTCACTCCAATAATATGTACCTGTTAAATGAGAACATTTCCAAGTTTCTTCTGGAAAATATGTGACATTAATATCAAAATATCCGAGTTTTTTTGAGTGGAAAGTATTTTTGTCTAATGGCCCGAAAATTAACTCAAAATAAATCCCAGATATGAGCAGTTTTATAGCTCAACATTCTGACTTTATTTACCTATAAAACATCAAACAGTGCTGTAATAATTAATCGGACATCTTTTGTCAAACCAAGCAGGAAAAAAAAAGAAATTATACAAAATCAAGCTGGCCATTTAATTTGTGTTTCCTGAACAAAAACCTTCACAAGCCAAATTCTGCAGATTAGAAAACCTTCTGGAAAAGCTGTGAAGGTGGAAACATGGACCCAACGTAAGAGATCAGCCGAAGAACTCCTGAACGGAAGGAAACGAGCTTCCAGAACCGAAGAGAAGCGCTTCCTGATGCAACATCTGAAGAGGAGAAGCTTCCCTGCAGGGCAGACGGACGTCAGAAGCTGCACGATTTCTCATTGCATCGATCCAAAGTAGGTTTGTGGACGGAGGGCAAAAAAAAAAAATTCATGGCTGAACAGGTGAACCAGAAGGTGAGATGGAAAAAACGTCATCAAACAGTCCAGATCTTCGTCCAGCAGGAAGTTTGTGCTGGAAACTGGAGCAGAGACGAGGTTCAATCCTTGGACAAGTCATTTTTCCAGGCATGATAGATTTGTTTTCCCTTTGGATTGAAATATGAGGTTTAACATTAGAAATCATCCTAAACATCTGGAGCAGCGGAGTCCAAATCTTTGGTCATGTCGGCCGAATTCGCCGAAATTCTTTCACAGTTCTTTAAAGGACACTTTATTTGAAATTAAAATTTAAATTACAAAAAAATATATATTAAGAAGGAAATATTTTTGATGATATAAACATCGGATTCAGATTTTTGTAGAAAAGTAATCTGAATTATAAAAAATAAAAACGGGGTCAAAAGTTGTTTTTTTTTCTTTTTTAAAGAAAATTATGCATTTTAAAAATAGAATATTTAAAAAAATAATCTCATGATCTCTCTAGAGTGGATAAGAAGGTCCTTCTTTCTTAGAAAAAGTTTAAAGAAGAGATGTTATTATCAGTAAATGCTTGTTGTTCTGCTTCACGTTAACTTTAAACAAAAGCAACAAAAAAAAACCCAGAAAACTTTGTGTTGCTGCTGAAAACTTTTTTTTCATTGTAATGAGATTTAAAAATGTAATTAAAAGCACTTTCTGCCCCAGATACCTGAGCTGGAGGGTCAAATTTAAACCCCACTTTGGACGCCGCTGCTCTAAAACATGTGATTCCATGTCTTCTGCAGAAACATTTACAGAAATCATCCTGGAGCCGATTTTTTTTCTTCTCCTTTCTTTGCAACAACTAAAAAGTTTTACATGTCAGGAAAAAAAAAGGTTAAAAGCCAAGAATTAAAAACTGAAACTGGAGGAGAATATGTCATCCAAACATTCTCAATCCTCCGTTTTCTCTGCAGCTTGGAGTCGCTGGGATGTTTCCAGAAAGTTCCCTCTGATGTTTTTAATGAAGACTGGATTATTGGTCTGTAAGCTCTCTGAAGACGGTTCCAGCTCGGACAACGGCAGCTCAAAGTTATTAGCGTTTAAAGACAGAACTCGCCTGGAAATTAGCAACAAATGAGGACGGATTTATTTTCTTTCAGACCAGAAGATGCTTCAACAACCAGCTGAAAACATATTTCTTCCTCTCATTCTGTTTTGGTTCATTTTAAGGTTATGATATGACTAAGAAACCATAAATGTTTGCAGAAATACGTTTTCTCTGATAAACACAGACATAAAGACCAGATCTATGTTTGACCAAAGTTGGGCAAAATATTCAACAGGAGAAACATTTCCTGGCTTTATTCCTCCTTTCTTCAGGCTTTCTGGAGCTTTTTAATCTGCTTTTTCTCGTTTTAGCCATCAAACTCTGATCCATGACCCAATCCGACTTGAAAGGAATAAACCAGTCTTCTGACTGAACACAGAACAAACATCTCTACTCCCATTTCTTTACATAAATCCATGAAAAAAATCTTTTGATGATTCCCGAAGAGCTGCTTAGCCAACGTCTCACAGGAATCCCGACGTTATCTTCTCATTTTTCAGGAAGATATCGGCCCTGATTTTTGGGTTTGTTATCAGAGACCCCATGTAGCACCAGTAGGATAGATAGGTTAGAGAACCTCAGCTACAGACGATCACATGTAGAAGGTTGAGGCAAAACATAAAGATTTCGGCCAATGTTTAGAAAGATTTCCAACCCTCAGTGATTTATGAGTCAATGGAAGGCAGTGAAAAGCCAAAGACGGATCTTCATAAAGTCTGGAGAACGTTTAATTAAAACATTAAAAGATCACACGAAAGTCTTCCTTTTAAAGGCCAAACTGGGAAACTAGTTTTCAGCCTGGAAATTTTGGGGAATCAACTTGTTGGAGCTAAAATTCTGTTTTGATTCCATCAAACTTTGTTTCCTTTGGTGTTTTTCATTGATTTAGGTAAAGAAACGTGGAGATCCATCTATAAAGTCTCCAACAGCCCATATGAGAAACTCCATGGGGAAAAGATGGAGAAATGACTTGAGACTTTAGCACAGTATGCAGTGTGTGCGTATGCAGTATTTGGTACCTATGGTAGCTTTTTTTCTCCTAAAACAGCACCGCGGGAACGGTGATTTGGGTTTCTAGGTTTACCAGAACACGAAGGATGGCACAGCGACAGAAAATGGACAAACCCAGACCTATAAATATGGGGAGCTGTTAATAAGGTTAAATAATATTAACTACAATTTGGGTTATGTAGACAAATTGGGTTATTGGTAAGAGAATAAAATAGGAGTCCTTTTTGTGTCCAAGTTATTTATTATTTTATAAATGTCACAGTTTCCAAACTAAATATTTAGTTAACTGACATTTCTAGCTTTAAGCCAAATCCACCAACATGAAATTGTTCCTGCACATTACATCCAATAAGAGATTTTGTACCTCTGAGAAACTGTTTAGCCTCAAACTAAACATTTAGCTGGCTAGCAAGTAATTCAGCATACTGACTAAATATTTAGCTCTGAGCTAAACGTTTAGCTTCAAGCTAATAATTTAGCTCTGAGCTAAATGTTTAGCTTCAAACTAAACATTTAGCTGGCTAGCAAGTAAGTAAGCATACTAGCTAAATATTTAGCTCTGAGAAACTGTTGAGCCTCAAACTAAACATTTAGCTTGCTAGCAAGGAATTCAGCATACTGACTAAATATTTTGCTCTGAGCTAAACGTTTAGCTTCAAGCTAATTATTTAGCTCTGAGCTAAACGTTTAGCTTCAAACTAAACATTTAGCTGGCTAGCAAGTAAGTCAGCATACTACCTACATATTTAGCTCTGAGCTAAATGTTTAGCTTCAAACTAAACATTTAGCTTGCTAGCAAGTAAGTCAGCATACTAGCTACATATTTAGCTCTGAGCTAAATGTTTAGCTTCAAACTAAACATTCAGCTGGCTAGCAAGTAATTCAGCATACTGACTAAATATTTAGGTCTGAGCTAAACGTTTAGCTTCAAACTTAACATTTAGCTTGCTAGCAACTAATTCAGCATACTGACTAAATATTTAGCTCTGAGCTAAATGTTTAGCTTCAAACTAAACATTTAGCTGGCTAGCAGGTAAGTCAGCATACTAGCTAAATATTTAGCTCTGAGAAACTGTTTAGCTTCAAACTAAACATTTAGCTGGCTAGCAAGTAAGTCAGCATACTAGCTAAATATTTAGCTCTGAGAAACTGTTTAGCCTCAAACTAAACATTTACCTTGCTAGCAAGTAAGTCAGCATACTAGCTACATATTTAGCTCTGAGCTAAATGTTTAGCTTCAAGCTAATTATTTAGCTCTGACCTAAATAATTAGCTTCAAACTTAACATTTAGCTTGCTAGCAAGTAAGTCAGCATACTAGCTAAATATTTAGCTCTGAGAAACTGTTGAGCCTATAACTAAACATTTAGCTTGCTAGCAAGGAATTCAGCATACTGACTAAATATTTAGCTCTGAGCTAAATAATTAGCTTCAAGCTTATCATTTAGCTTGCTAGCAACTAAGTCGGCATAATAGCTAAATATGTAGCTCTGAGCTAAATGTTTAGCTTCAATCTAAGCATTTAGCTAGCTAACTAAGTATTTTAAGCTGAATGTTTAGTCTGGAGCAAAACATCCAATTTCCAAAATAAATATTTAGCTTGTAAGCTAAATTAAAAGAAAAAAAAACATGAACTCTTAATATGATTTAGAAAAATTAACCCCCTTTTTTTCTTATGACAGGCTAAATAACCCAAATTATTGTTTTTCATTCTTGACTTTTGTAACCTTACAAATGGCCCCCGTATATAATATGTCACCCCCCCCCCCTCTCCCTGCCGAGTCTACAGGCCACCTCCAGGTGGATGTGGATCTGCTGGACTCCAGCGTTCCCGGATCCCGTTGGACGGAGGGCAGAGGTTAAGGCGATCTGTAGTGGCAGTGAAAGAAGCCGAGCTGAGGATCTCTAGGGAGGCCACAGAAGACAGCTTCACCCCCCCGACCAGAAGGATCCCACAGCAGGGAGTGTCTCTGATCTATTAATAGGTCCATGCTCGCAGCAGGCACTGGGGTCGGGTGTCGGACGCGATTCCTGGGCGTAGAGGTCCGGTCATGGACAGCTGGCACAGACATGGAGACGGGAAGATGAGCTCATAATCAGAGCGCTTTGGTGAGTTTGGAGGCGGTCTTTAGGATCAATCCCGATTATAATCCCATCCAAAACTGGGTCAAAACACAACGCCCAACAACCTCGTTCCCCGGGGCCGAATCCCAGCGACTTCCCGTCACGGAACGTCGCACTCGATGTAGGGGATGTCGCTGTAGCGGCTGTCCACCTCCACCCACTGCTGCACGGCCCGCGCCACGATCTCCTCGGACAGCCTCTGGGCGTACTCCAGCAGCGCGGGGCTCACCTGGGGCGAGCCGTCCGCCGAGCCCACCAGGGGGGCCTTCTCGCCCCCCGTCCTCTCCGTGGAGTTGGAGGCCGGGTGGCCCCTCTTGGACTTGACGCAGCCCATGCTCCGGAGGACGTCTCATGGACTTCATCCACTGCTGGCGTCCATTTCCGAGAGCCACGCCGCCACGATCAGAACGTCCCGCTGCCGTGGAGACGGGACACCATGATTGTCCGAGCTGTGGGGAGAAAAGACGAAGGATCTTATTTGTGTCTGTACTGGTATTGGTTATCGGTTAGAATTAACTCATACCACGAACCGATACTTAAAATGTGGAAACTCTGCAGTAATTTCACAGAAAATGTTTTGTGGTCATTTTTTAATCAATATTTTATGTTTTTATCTAATTCACCATCATTTGTTGTAACAAGCAGAGAAGAAAATTAAATCTGTCTTCTAATTCATTGCATTTTTTTGTGGTACAAGTATCGGTATTGGAACTGAGTATCGCAAGTACTCTATTACTATTATTATTGGTAGTAGTAGTATTCTTATTTATTTTATTATTATTATTATATAGTATTATTAGTATTGTCATTATTGGGAATGCAACGGTACTGGTATCGGGTATCGGCGCCGATACTGTTCTTATGTACTGTAACATATCGGTTAATGTTAACCGATACCATAACTTGATACTTTAGATGTGAACATTTTTCTTTTTCACTTGAAATTTTAGTTTTGTGGTTTTCTTTAATGATTTTTTTTTTTCAATCTAATTCACCGTCATTTGTTGTAACAAGCAGAGAAGAAAATAAAACCTGTCTTCCAATTCATTGGATTTTTTTGAGTGGTAGAAGTATCGGCATTGGTACTCGGTATCGGCAAGTACTTAAATCCAAGTATCGGTTTGAAAAAAAGTGTTATCGTTGCGTCCGTAGTGTCAAGGTCTTTATTTTGGCAGCTCAGCCTGGAGGTCAAGGTCTCACCTCTGCAGGGGTCATCGGCCTCCCCTCACCCCCTTCACCCCCTGCCTCCTCTCAGTGTTTTATGACTCAATCTGTGTGTGTGTGTGTGTGTGTGTGTGTGTGTGTGTGTGTGTGTCCCATCTGTCCCACAGAGTCAGCATCTGCAGCCTGATTCACGGAAAACAGCTCCAAGCATGTGTTTCATTCTCACACAGAGCATCAAGCTGGAGTCCGCAGCATGCAGGCCATCAATGATTTACATCCAGAGTCTCTCTGTGTGTGTGTGTGTGTGTGTGTGTGTGTGTGTGTGTGTGTGTGTGTGTGTGTGTGTTATTAACAACCTAAAGCTGAGAATCTCACCCCGTTAATGAGCTGAAAGGTTACTAAGCATCGGACAGATGAGGTCCCAGCGCGGAGCTCTACATACTTTTAACTGCGTGCAGGAAAACGAGCCCAATCCTCTCCATTCCCGGGAAATCCTCAGCAGCAAAAACCCACAAGGTCGTCCGGGGATAAAATCCACCAGATCCGAACCAACAGAACCCTGAATTCCGACCCAACTCGCTTCCTTTCCGCCGGGTCTGTCGTTCCGCGTCGCACCAGATTCCCAGATAATCTTTAAAAAGCAGGAAAACAATCCAGGCTGCTGGCTTCTTCCGAAGCCTTCAGGTCGGTGTGCAGCCGGCGGAGCTCCGCGGCAGGGGGACGGGGAGGAGGAGGAGGGGAGGCGGTCTGGAGCGGAGCGGATCAGCGCAGAGCGGTGCGCAGCGCATCGCAGCGGCGCTCTGGATGGATGGATGGATGGATGGATGCGCTGCGCACCGCAGCCCTGCGCACTGCTGCCACCTGCTGGCCGCATAAACGAGGAGCTTTACAGTAAACACACATAAAATCCCTTCTTTACTAGAAAAAAACGACTTTATCCTCTAATGGAGCAAATCCTGGATCTGGAACAGGAAGTGTGACCGGATGTTTACATCCTCAGCTCACTGCTTTATGCTTCCCATCATTTATCAAAGTGGTTTTAAACCAAACTTCTCTGGACTTTCTTTGGACCTTTAGATAAAATCCAGGTCATATTTATTAATTACAAGTTAAAACATTAAACTGTTTTACATTTGGGAAAGAACACTTCTTTATTTATTGTCCTAACCTTAAATCCTCTAGCCCTGGGGTGACCAAAGTGCGGCTCGGGGGCCATTTGTGACCCTTGAAATTATTTTTGTTTGGCCCACAAACAAAAGCCAAAAAAGTTAAAAACCCAAAAATGTGGACATTCTCTGATTTTCTTAACATTTAACAGTCTGAAGCTCTTTTAATGTTTCATATATGGAGGACAAAAACTGACATAATTAAAAATAAAAGCAGAAATAGATTTTGCTTTTCCTTAAACGCATCATTGTGCGTAGAAATGTATATAATTTGTTTTTCCTTTTTAAGTGTTCATCTGAACTATAAAGTGGACCTGAAGCAGAGGGGTCAGCGCCTACTCTACCTGTAAACTAGGCGGAGCTCTTTGGGCCTGCGGGTGGCGCTACTGAAGACTTGTTCTTACTCCGTGGTGGAATTACCCATCTGGGCTGTTGTCTGTAGATTTATCCATAGCTCTGTTCTAGAGCGCCCCCTGGATCCAGTGCAGGTGGTCGTCAGAAGGACTCCGTGGGACAGACGTGGTGTTGTCAGAAATGACCTTTTGGGTGGGCCCAGCAAAAAATGGGTGGGACAAATAAATATGATTAAGCTACTTTCACTGTACAAGGTTTGTTTCAACAGATTTGTGTCTGAATCAATCAGAAATTGCTTAGAATAAATCATCCAGGCTAAACAAAACGTATTAAAGCTGTAGACTAACACAAGTAGCTAAGATCAGCTCTCTGATATAAACAATACTTATTTTTTTAGGTGGTAGTTCACCTTTATTGGACTTCACTCACTGTTGAGACAATGTGATGGTTTCCCTATGTCTCATCTGATCAGTAGGAGTCATACGCTGATGGAGAAACTCTATAAAGTATTAACATAACCACTGTGAGACACTCAGTGCTTTAAATAATTACCTGATTCCGTTAAGGACTAATATTAGCTGGAGATAACGACCGACCAACATTTTCTAATTGGAAAAATGCCTCAAAATGAGGCGTTTCCTCGTGGAACACGAAGGGGGAATGCTGGGTGTGGTCTACGAAGTGAACTGACATGACTTCCTACAGCGGGACACACACAGACAGCCAGAAAGATGCAAAGCAACACCGACGCGAGCGCCATTGCCTCGGGGGCGGGCAGCTATGAGTATTTCTCTCCACCTCGTTACGGAGGTGTGGCCGAAACCGAGCTGCTTTTATACGCCACAGCGGCAGGACGCTGTCGTCAGAAACCCAGGCTGAGCCGGTGGCAAACCCTGATTCAAATCCAAGTGCAGTACACTCATTTATAGAGTTTAACAGCAAAAAATAGTGCTAACCGGACGTTAAACAGGACAGGGTCATCTGGGCTCTCTGAGATCAGTGGTTGGTCAGCTTTTTCCAAGGGACTATGGGAAATGTAGTAGCAATGTGTTTTAAAGAAAACTTCCTAAGCTGAATGTAATTTCTTTTATTTATCTTGAAATTCAATTATTTTTAATGAGTGGAATTATATTGAGCTAGTAAAAGTTTAAAATATATAATCTTACATTTGGTTGCATGAAGCAATCTCATAATTAGCCTTAGCTTGCTCAGAGAGTTCATAAGGCATGTTACTTAAACAGCCAATGAGACATAGTATTGCAAAGATAGATTTGTCACCTTTAGTTTTATTTTATGATTACTTTAAGTGACACTCCTCAAAAATAAAATGTCATTATAAATATAATTTTTTAAAATTTATTTAAAGACACTGATTTATTTGGGTGGGCCTAAGCCCCCCCAGGCCCACCCATTGCCACGCCCCTGGAATAGAGACCTTCAGTGACAGACTGCTGCATCCTGGATGCTTAAAGCAACGTTATCGTAGGTACATTTGAACATTTCTATATGACAGCGTATTAAGGCCATTGTAAACATAATAAAAATATTTGAGAGAATTTCCACCCAAAAAACTCAGAAATTCTGAGATTAAAGTCACGTATATTCCAGAAAAAAACTCGGAAATTCTCTGATGTCAAAAAGTACCAATTTCTGACATTAATCGCACATATTTTCTAAAAAATAAATAAATAAAAAAACGGAAATTCTGTCACAAAAATTGTAAGGTTACAAATTAAAAGACAGAAATTTTGAGATTCATTTCAGGTATTTTTCTAGGAAAAACATAATTTTATAATGTAGAAAAGAAGAAAAATTGCAAGACAAAACTAAGAAATTTCTATATTTAAAAGGCATACATTTTCAATATCTGAACTAAGATATATCAGGCAATTCTTAAAAATAAAAAATATGCCTATAATCATAGAAATTTCTTAGTTTTTCCATGTAAATGTTCTACTTTTCTACATCAGAGAATTGTGTGTTTTTTCCCCTAGAAAATATCTGAAATTAATCACAAAATTTCTGTCTTTTTACTCCTAATTTTGCTACTTTTTGGCATCAGAGATATTTCATATTTTCCAGAGTTTTTTTCTGGAAAATATGTGACTTTAATCTCAGAATTTATGAGTTTTTTGTGGTGAAAGTTTGCTCCAAAATAATTTTATTTTGTTTACAATGGTCCAAATATTCCGTCGTGTTTCTATGATTCTGCAGATACAAGTTTTATTAAAATGTGCAATTTTTTTCTCATGATGTAATTTTGCGTTCACCATCTAGTCTCTTATTTCTCTTTCTCATGTTCTTTGTGTGAATCTGTACGTTTCCTTTTGGCTGACACTTTGCTGCACCAGTCCCCCTACTGAGGGGCAATAAAGGGACATTATTCATGTAAAATACATAAAGGTTTGTGGCAAATCGTTGTAAAGTTCAAAGGGTGTGATTAATTTTGCATGATAATTATCTCTGGGAATGTGGTTGACATCATTGGAGGAAACCTGGGTGCAGGTGTTGGATTTCCTCCACAAGATGGCAGCATTTTATCATTTCTTTTAAACAGAGGCTTTTTTTATTTTGGCTTTAAAGCGAGTGCTGTTAACTCTGACCCACACTTCTCATTCTCATGATAAAGAAGCCAAACTCAGCCCCAGCTGTGAGTTAAAATGTTTATTTGGAGTTCAGCATAATCACAGATTAAAGCAGTAAACTATAGTCTGGTTATGAGGAGCAGGCTGACGGGTTTTCCTAACGAATCTCAGAGAAGCGTCACATTTCACATTCCTCGGTTACATAATCTGTCCGTTTGTCTCTCGGGTCGCTAGCTTTTATTCATATTAGAGGGATAACTGGAACAGAGAGGATTTACTTTGGCGTCAGACTGTAGTGTTGGGATTTCTCCTGCTCAGAAGAACAGCCGGAGGATCTTAGGCTTGAAGGCCTCCAGCTTGCTGGGATCCATCTGCTTCATGCTCTCCTGGGCCCCCAGGATGGCGCGGTGGGCCTCGTCGAACAGCTCCTTCCCGATGAAGGTCTGGACCCGGTCCCGCCAGGCGCTCAGCTTGGGTCTCCCGTCAAAAACGTCCAGACCGGCGCCCAGCGGCTGATGGGAGAGACAGAGGAGGAGGAGCGTTAGAATCGGTTATCACAATTCCATCTGATTTAGTTTAATATAGATATGGGTCAGTGCTATTAAATAAATTGTTATGAGCCGTCATCCTAATTATATTCCTGAAGTTTAATGTTTTAACACTTAAAACTCAAGTGACTAACAGTTTAGCAGTTAAAACCTGTATTAACACTTTCAGAAGTAAGCCTTAAATGGATTAAATAATGCTATTTCACCGCTTTCAACTTCTGGGATAGACATATATATGATGAAATGTTACCGTTGGTGTTATATAGGATTAATTTGTCCTGAAATTTAACCTGTATACTGCAGTTAATGTTGGACCACCAAGTAAAACGGCTCGTTTCTCTATAAACCCGCCTCCTGCACCACTTCAGAGCCGGAGCTGAAACAAACAGCTAAGCTTCATCACAAACAGGATTCTCACAAAGAATCTGAAAAGCACAGAGTACCACAATGAAACTCTGTTATTTTAAGGGCTCAGACCAGTGGCGGCTGGCCAATAGAGGGCGCTGCCCCACCATCACAACTTGCTATTTTACCTTGAATAAAATGTGGAAAATAATATTTATAATAACATAAAAATATTTCCAAATATATGTGTTTTCTTTCAGATGTGTAAGATAAATATTTTATAGTTTATGGGGAGTTGTGGTTGTTGTTAGATTCATCTGATTTAGGACGTATTTCTGGCTCCCATAGACTCTCCTTATAAGCTGTACATGCGCAGTAGCTCCTCTTCAGTACCAGATATAGGACGATAGGGGGCGCAGGAGAGGTGCGCCCTGATGGGGCGGGGCTTATATATCATCCTCCTCCCGCTGTGGGGCTG
Source organism: Apricaphanius iberus (assembly GCA_028564705.1). Classification (NCBI taxonomy): domain Eukaryota; kingdom Metazoa; phylum Chordata; class Actinopteri; order Cyprinodontiformes; family Aphaniidae; genus Apricaphanius; species Apricaphanius iberus. The sequence goes on from JAPXFQ010001339.1 coordinate 718,348, forward strand.
AAATCAAACCAACGTCACGGACGTCTGTCATACAGCGGCTGATAAACGGGTCAAACCGCTGGAGATGGAGACGAACGAAAAGAGACGCAAAATGCAGAAAGAGAAAAATAATTCAATTATATCACTAAAAACAAAACCATATGAGAGAAAAACATAACAGGAGAAGTTTGATGTAAAATAGCTCTGATCTGATAATTAAATTATCAAACCATTCAGCAGTAAAACGAGCGTAGAAAGTGCCGTATTTATATTGATTTATGCATGTTGGGTCTCTGTATAGCTTGAGTACATTTCATAGTAAGGTATCGCTGCGTTAAAAATGCGCATTATTCAGTTAAAATAATGTTTTCTGACTTAAATTGGTGCTAATTATTAGAGGAAGTAGCTGTGTAGACCTTCACAATAAGAGCATGTATTCCTATTGTTTAGATTGATTAATTTATAATTTATCTGCTGAGTGTTTATATTTTGGAAAAAGGTAAATTATGACATTTAATTACTAAGTCTATATTATATTTGATTTAATTAATATTTAACACAGCTGCTGATATCCAAATATTAAGTTTATTCATATATTTTGGTTATTTCTGCTTTACATTTGTTCTTATTTTTCATATGAGACCACACATATCATCTCCTTCCTCACATTTCTATCACCCAAACCGTGTATCAGCAGCTGTGTGGAAATAATAAAGAAAAGCAGAAATATAACAGCTTTTCTCCACCGTATCTTCTCATACTCTGAATGGCTTTAAGTGGAGCTCTGGCAGGTTCTCCCAGTAGGAACAGAGTGATCCCAGTCTGAACCAGAACCTCTATAGCGCCCCCCGGAGAAAATCCCACCACCTGCCACTGATTAGGACCTGAACAGAAACCCATCTCCTGGGTAATTGTTCTCTCCCCATCTAGACACGAGTGTGCCTCCCTCTCAGAGTGAGCTACTCTACAGACATAACAATGTCTCTCAGTGTCCTTCAGTTGAGCCAGACGAGGTAAAATGTTAATAAGTCTCCCCCAAGCATTACGCTAAATTCACCGGATGCCTTTACTAACATACACTAATCACTGATAAGAAGTAATCTTGAAATATTGTCCCCACTACACCCAGACTGTTATCGGCTGCCCTGGATAAACGCCTCAGCATCCTACAGGAAATCCCTCCCTGTTGTGCTGCTGCCTTTTCTGTCGGCTCCAAGCCTCGGCTGCGAGCGCCTCCACCCTTAACCCCTTGGGCTCACCTGCATGACCTCCACGATGGCCACCAGGTCGGCCAGAGAGAACTGGTCTCCCACGATGAACGGCCGGTCCTGGAGGAACTTCTCCTCGATGAGGTTCAGGGAGCTGTTCAGGTCCTCCGAGGCTCCGTCCATCTTCTCCTTTGGGACTTCCATACCCATTATCTTGGGAATCATGACCTGCAAACAAACATTCCTGCCTGAGTTTGACGCACACTCTCCGTCTGAGACGCTCAACCCTTCACGTTCTTCTGCTGCTGCTTTTGCACCTTTGCTCTCATTTCATGTCTGTCTTACGATAAAAATACAGTTTTACACCACGAATAATCTCAATAATGTGTTAAAGGTATAATTCTTATGTTTTTCCTCCTGCAGCCTGAAACGTTTCTTAGATCTTTCTGGAACAACATTGAACGCTGGTGCCTTTCGCCTGGTTCTGGGTGCCAGCCGGTTAATGACTGATGGTTCTGATCTGCAATCATTAATCATTGACCTACCGCCTCCCTTCCTGCACGAAAAACACAAACAGCAGCAAGATGGGAAAAAAAAAACACTACATGGACCCAGTTTTAATTAATCGGACCAATATTGGTTTAGATGTACCGAGCATCCGTCCACCAATCAGTGACCTGATGGCTGAAATAAGCTGGTTTCACTATTTTCTACTTTAAACTGCCACTTTGTTCCGTCTTTGTTCTGAATTTAGATTTCTACATCATCTCGATGTTCTGATATATTCAAAGCTACTTAATTAAACTACAGTTTACAGTCAGTGTTTGTTGGATTTAATGGGAAAAGTTCGTTATTTTTCCAACCTGGACATCATTTCCAGCAAATATTACGTTCATTTTCTCATTCACACCAGTTTGGAGCCACTTGGAGTCCATCAGGAGAAGTTTAAATCGCGTCTGATCCATATAATGGGAGTCAATCAGCGCTGTTTGTGATTTGAGTTTGGTTAAGGATGAATCTCGTTTTTAGAATGATTTGAGAAAGATTTTGTTTGGAAAGATTGAGTGTAAGAATCCTGATTTATTTTGGTTGTCTGGATGGAGATATGCCTAATATGCTGGGCTGGTTGTTTAGTAATGACTGGTTTAGTGTGGCAGCATTCATGGAGAAAGCTTGGACTCTAAGGCAAAGCACACTTTACACCAAGATGTAATATGATATTGTTGATCTCTGTATATGGCGTGTCTTATAAGTGGCATAAAGTTTGTGCATGGCAACTAAATAAAATATGTACAAAATACATACATACATAAAACCCCTCCATTTAACCAGGTTTTCTTATTAATAGTTCCTCTCAGAGTTCAGAACGTCTCTGAAGTGTTTATTAGTTCTGTTCCAGGATGATTCAGATGCTGTACTCGACTGGTTCTTTGTGTCGATTAGCCAGTTCTCATCACAAAACACAGAAATCACATGCGGGGTCCCCCAGGGCTCCATCCTAGGGCCCCTCCTATTTAGCATCTACATGCTCCCACTAAGACAGATTATAACCACCAATAATATTAACTACCACATCTATGCTGATGATACCCAGCTTTATATCTCAATGTCACCAGGTGATGATGAACCCGTCCAAATCCTCAATAAATGCATTGAGCAAATTAACAGCTGGTTGTCCCAGAATTTCCTCCAACTGAACAAAAACAAAACTGAAGTACTTCTCTTTGGACCCAAAAAAGATCGACTACATATCAGTAACCAGCTTCAGCAGGCCCAACTAGAAACTAGCAACCAGAAATCTAGGTGTAATAATGGACTCAGACCAGAACCTCCAGGGTCACATAAAGGCAATAACAAGGTCAGCTTTCTATCAGCTGAGGAACATTTCTAGGATTAAAGGAATGATGACACAAGGAGACCTAGAAAAACTCATCCATGCATTTATGATTACTGTAACAGTATCCTCACAGGTCTACCTAAAAAAGTCACCCAGACAGCTGCAGCTGATCCAGAACGCTGCTGCTCGTGTTCTCAGTAGAACCAGGAAAGTAGAACACATCAGCCCAGTTCTAAAGTCCTTACACTGGCTCCTTGTAGCTCAGAGAATAGACTTTAAAGTGCTTTTATTAGTTTATAAATCATACTTAAATATGTTGTATTTTCATGATTATTTTCTTATGTTAGCTGCTCATTTGTATTCTATTCATTGAACTGATTTATGCTGTGAACCAGTTTTAATCATGTAAAGCACCTTGAATTGCCCCGTGTCGAAAGTGTGCTACACAAATAAAATTCCCTCGCCTACAATCCAGCTACGTCATCCCCTGATTCCAATAACGCCCCAGCTGTCGTCTCATCAGGCGGTCGCTTAATCAGAACTATTGCAGATAACATGGTTCATGTTTGCGTGCTTCCAAATTACACTAACCGAACGCCCAGTTGGACTAAGTTCAGCTTCTACACGATGTAAACCCAAATTACTAATCATTACTAAAGCCGCTGATGGTACGTGAACACACTGGAATGTCTAGTTTTTACAAAATCAATAATCAAACAAATCAAACTCTGTGTCCATAAAGTCCAAGATAATCCGTTAATAAACAATTCGAGCTTTTCAAACTGCGTAGGAGTAATTTCCTCAACCGTAACTCATGTTTGCCAGTATGTGCGTCTGATGTTTAATCATAATCTCTTTTTCAACATTTCACAATGACTGACTGTAAGTTCTTCCGTCTAATAAAGTCTTCTGCTTCAACCAAGACCAACGGTTATTTTTGTTGTTTGCTTTTTTTATATTTCACCACACTGAGCATTTTTTGTTAAAACAAACATGTTAAAAGTTTCTTAAATATGTGATTTTAAGTCCGGTAGAAATCTTCCTAGTATTTATGACGGAGTATTAGGGCTGTTGTGAACAAAAGAGTAAATTTCCGCCCAATAAACTCACATACCTTATAGAAAAAAACGTGGAAATTGTCTGATGTCAAAAAATAGCAAATTTACGAGTAAAAACGACAAAATTCTGAGATTTATTGCACATATTTTCCAGAAAAAAAGTAGGAAACTCTCTATCACAAAAGTCGTAAGATTACATATTAAAAGATAGAAATTTCTAGATTAATTTCAGATTTTTTTTAGGAAAAAAAGCGCAATTCTCCGTTGTAGAAAAGTAGAAAATCTGCGAGAGAAAAAACAAAAAAACTCCTATGACTAAAGCCATACATTTTCAATATCTACAATAAGATTTTTTTTCATTGTAAAGTCAGAACATTGTAAAAAAAAATGCCTTTAATCATAGACATTTTTTCTACTTTTCTACATCAGAGAATTACGTGTTTTTTCCCTAGAAAATATCTGAAATTAATCTCAAAATTTCTGTCTTTTTGCTCCTAATTTTGCTACTTTTTGACATCAGAGATATTTCATATTTTCCAGAATTTTTTTCTGGAAAATACGTGACTTTAATCTCAGAATTTCTGAGTTTTTTGGGGTGGAAATTTGCTCCGATATAATGTTATTTTGTTTACAATGGCCCTAATATTCTGCCGTATTTTTATGATTCTGCAGATACAAGATTAAATCCCCTGTCCTGATTGGTGGATTGTGATGTGACAAGGGACGTTTTTGAATTAGGCCCCTCCCCATTGTTATCAAACTAAACATATCAAGTTACCTCTACTACCGGCTAACCTTACAGCTAAACTAATGTTAGCATCTCCGAGACGTTCTGAACTCACAGAGGAAGATCAGTGACGATTAATAACCAAACCTGGTTAAATGAAAGAGTTATGGGGCGGATAATCCTTTATTATGGGGCAGCAAATCTCCCACCCTGATTGGCTCCCATGATATAGATATAGGCTGATCAGACTGGATATAAACTTCTCCTGAAGGAGTCCAAGTGGCTCCAAACTTGTCCGGGTGAGTAAATGAACGTAATATCTGCTAACAGTAAGGTCAAAGTTCCCTGAATTGGTTGTTCGGGGGTCGAGGAGGACTGGAACCCGATTGGTGCACACCCTAAAGCTGTGAAGTTACCGGGTCGCGTCGGTGAACGTACCCGGAGCCAGAACATCTTGGACCCGTGCATCCGGATGGCCATGTGCTGCCAGGACAGATACTCGTTGACCCGAGCGCGCAGCTGGAGGTCCGCCGGGTACCAGAAGTCTGGAGTCCTGAACTTCTCCGCCAGGTAGAGCATGATGGCGATGCTGGAAGCAAACGGATCATTAGGCCCACATCAGCGGGTTAAGCTGTTGGGTTCTAGCTGCCAATCACCTTTCAGCCAGACAGAAGTCTCCATCTCGAAGGGCAGGAACCTTTCTGATCAAGTTGATCTTCCCAAACTGATCTCCAAAATGCTCACCTGGGAACCAGGACAGAAACAAGACTCAAGATGAGACACAGAACAATGCAAAAGTTCTAAACTTCATCACTTCTCCGTATTCTTTGCCCTCCATGAAATCTTTTATAGTACAAAGTCGTCAACAGAAAACCGCTCTGCTTCCATCCCAAACACGCTGGTTTTTCCACCTGCAGATTCTCTTTGTCCTTTATGAACGGAGGATCCCGGAAATAATAACTCTACAGCAATAAACAACAAGTCTTCTTTGGTTTTTCACTTAATTACTCAGCTTGTGTATCATGAGTTTCCTAGTTTAACCAGTAGCCTGAGTCCGACTGACTACCATTCCCGTGATTAGAGGCTTTAGGTACGATGGAGTATTAGGCCCGTTGTAAACTATTACTCATGTTTGTCAGTATGTGCTTCTGATGTTTAATCTTTTTTTTCAACATTTCACAATGACTGACTGTAAGTTCTTCAGTCTAATAAAGTCTTCTGCTTCAACCAAGACCAACAGTTATTTTTTTGTTGTTTGCTTTTTTTTTATATTTCACCACACTGAGCATTTTTTGTTAAAACAAACATGTTAAAAGCTTCATAAATATGTGAGTTTAAGTCCGATAGAAATCTTCCTAATTTTTATGACGAAGTATTAGGGCTGTTGAAAAAAAAAAAAGAAAAATATTTTGGAGTAAATTTCCACCCAAAAAAAACTCAGAAATTCTGAGATTAAAGTCACATACTTTCTAGAAGAAACCAAGTGGCAAAATAACAGCTAAAAACTCAGAATTTCTCAGATTAATTGCACATATTTTCCAGAATTTTTGGGGACTTCTCCGTCATAAAAGTCGTGAAGAAACTAAGAGAAGAAAACTAAGAAAATTTTATGATTAAAGGCATACATTTTTAACATTTAAACTAAGATATTTCTGACATTGTATAGTCAGAAAATATATTTTAAAAAAAGATTAATCGTTAACCTTTTAATCATTGAAATTTCTTATTTTTTCTCGCAGATTTTCTACTTTTCTACATCAGAATTATATATTATGGTCCCTAGAAAAAAACTGAAATTATTTTTAAAATTCTGTTTTATAACTCGTAGTTTTACGACTTTTGTGACAGAGGATATCCGAGTTTTTTTTTCTTTCTGGAAAATATGTGCAATTAATCACAGAAATTCTGAGTTTTTACTCGTAATTTAGCCACTTTTTGACTTTGGAGATATTCTGAGATTTTTCTGGAAAATATGTGACTTTAATCTCAGAGTTTGTGAGATTTTTGGGTGGAAAACTTACTCCAAAATATTTTTATTTTAGTTTACAATGACTCTGATACTCCGCTGTATTAATAGGTGCAGCTGGTGGAAGAATGAGCTGGAAAAACTCAACAAACCGAATCAAGCTCAAACTATTTCAGTTGTTTTTATTTTCGGGATTCGAACCGGCGACCCTCCCCACCACGAATCTGCAAAGTTAAAGGAGACATTAGTCCCTGTTCCTGGGTGGGAGCTCACCGTCCATCAGAGAAACCTTCTTGAACTCAAAGGGGATTTTGTTCTTCTTGGCAAAAATAAAAACGGAGCGACACGGCTGAGAGAAAAGGTCCAGGTAGAGTTCGACCCCCATCGCTGCTGCTGCTTTTTCCCGCTTCGGATCTGGTTGTCACCGCAGAAAAAACGCCGCCAACACGCAGAGATCCCGTCACATGAACTGATCCGAGTAAGAGCAGGGAGAAAACACAGGAAGTTCTGATAGAAAAAAACTCCCACATTCCGGAACCAGCCGAACTAAAAGGACTGGCAACAAACCCAGGCCGCCGATAAATGGGGAAACGACGACACCTGCTGGCTGAAAAATGTACCTGCAGCGAGCAGGAGAGAGGGACCAGCAGATGTGGGTAAAGGGGCACAAAAGTTAGAACTACTTTTACATGTTTTTACCCAGGTGAAAGTAAAAAGTAGTAATCCACAACGTTATTCAACTAAGAGTAAAAAGTATTTGGTAAAAACTGTAGGCCTACTGCTCATTTGTTCAGTAAAACTGAGTATTGGGGCCATTATAAACAAAAGAAAAATATTTTAGAGTAAATCTACGCACAAAAAAATAAATAAAACAAATTCTGAGATTAAAGTCACTTTTTTTTCTTTCTAAAAAAACCTCGGAAATTCTCTGATGTCAAAAAGTTGTAAAATTACGAGTAAAAACTCAGAATTTCTGAAATTTCAGATATTTTCTAGGAAAAAACAACGTTATTCTCAGATGTAGAAAATTGGCGAGAAAAAGACATTTCTATTATTAAAGGCATACTTTTTTTCCAGAAATATCTGATTGTAGATTTAGAAAATGCATGTCTTTAATTAAAGGAGTTGTTTATAGTTGCTTTTATCTAGCCAACTTTCTACTTTTCTACATCATTGAATTACTTTTTTTTTTTTTACTAGAAAATGTCTGAAATTAATCTAACACTTGCTGTATTTCAACTTCTAATCTCACGATTTTTGTGACAGAGAACTTCCGACTTTTTTTCTGGAAAATATTTGCAATTAATCTCAGAAATTTACTCCAAAATATGGATGTGAATATATAATATGTTAATAATAACATATATGTTACGGAAAATTCTAGAGACTATAATAAATAGAAATTCATGAAGAAAACACATATTTAGAGGAGGTAGTATGAGGTAATATATATATATATTAGAACTGGGGTATATCTTGCTAGGCAGCTAAATTAACATTGAATAGTAGATTAAATATTAGGTTGACTAAGAGCGTGGAGCTATTTAATTTTAAAACTGTGATATTTAGAAATGAATAACATGGACACAAATATAACTATTAAAAATGAACCCACATTTATTTTTTCATGACAAGCAAAATAATCCAAATTATTGCTGTTGAATGTTTTTTTTACAGTTTACCTTTACAATCCCGTTGGGTCAATGCTGAAGGTTTTTATTAAATTTAATATAGTATGGAGGACCATTCCTGCAAAAACTGACAATAAATGCGGAAATAAATAAAAGGTTAAGTTGAAAAAAGGAAATATGAAAATAAACACAAATTTTTAAATAAATAAGTGGAATTACATTATTAAATCTATTCGCCCTTTTATTTATTGATATATTAACTAACCATTTATTCCCATATTTATTCCCACTTTTTTCCAATATTTACTTATTTACAAATGTATTTCCTACCTCATTTATTAATATCCACATTTCTGTATTTGTCAGGTATGGCAGGGATGAGCCTCCATATTATACTGGCCACATGGTGGCGCTACAGGCATCAACCTTCTCCATTATCATCATCCTCTTCCTTCAGCATCTTCCATCATGTTGATCTCAGTCGTGCATTCTGTCTCGCTTCAATAATTCATGATTTTTAGGATTTTTACCAGAGTTGGAAGAATATTCAGCGATAACAGACGTCCCTCGTTCAACATTCTGTCTTTATTTCATCTACAGGAACAGAAAATGAGCTGATTTCAGCCTAAACTTCTAATCCGACATGATGAAACTCAACGATTTAAGACAGGGAGGACACAACCGGAACCACCTGGTTTCTGCTGATCCAGAACCTCCAGAATCAAAAGTTTCTCTTTAAACAGTGAAATTAGATGCAGAGATGCTCCATATTTGCTATTTGGCAATGTTACAGGATTATGGGATGTTTCAGTGAAAGAGGAAAAACATAGAACATCTGTAAAAAGCAGTTATCAGCCATAACAGGGACATAAATGTTGGCCCAGGTTTTCTACTGGTGCATCCCTAATTAGACGGGACAAAAATACAGTCGAAATCTTCCCCTTTAAGAGATTTGAGGCCTTCTGCCGTCTGGTGTGTTCAGTTCTTCAGAGGAAGCTCATCACGGTTCCTTTCTTCCCGACCTGGTGAGGCTGCAGCTCGTGGAACTGGATCACAATCCTGTGAAAATGGTCATATTCATTCAACTGAATGAGAGCAGAGTTTACAGCAGGCTGATGTGGTCCCTTTAAAGATGGCGGCTCTGAGGCTCAGGACGCTGCAGCATCTTTAACCTGGATTTCAATCTAGGATTTATGAATCTCTTTTTATGAAATTCGTTTAATAAAAACCTTACTTTTATCATTGTCACCAATGCGCTACTTTATACGGAACAACACAGCTATAACACACAAATCTGTCATAACATTATGACCACCTGTCTGTGGTAAATAGGAATAGGCAGTACATTTCGGAGTAGGGGCGTCACGATTTCTTTTTTTTTTTTTTTTTTTTTTGCATCGAAATCGATCGAAACTACGACACGACTTTGCGCTCCGAAATCCAAAAGATGGTCGTGATCACGTCCTCCCATGTTTACATTCTGTAGCGTCACTAGCGTCCCACTTGGACTCCGTAGCAACAGTTACCAGGCAACAGTCTATTCACTCAGATTACCTCATCGAAAAGAACCACACATCGCGTTCCCCCTAACAAGTAACTCTCACCAGTTCTCATACAGCTAACAACAACACCTGGTAACATTATTAACCACTATATCACAATAAAAGCATCCCTGTAGAGCATATTAGCTAGTAGCTATTAGCTAAGCTACAGTTAAACCACGGCTAGGAAGAAAGCAGCAGATGAACCGGAGCTAAAGCCGCTCCTTCGACTCAAATCACCAGTGAGGAAATGTTGAGTTCCCCGTGAAATACGTCTACATTCTGGTTATAAACCAGAGGAAAACTGTTAGCTCCACGTTAGCTTGTTTCTCTGAGGCAGCCGGAGCTGAGAGTTGTTACGCTGCAGTAACTAAAAAGACTCACTAGATGGCAGCCACCCTCTGTTACTGATCATTTCTGTTATTTATTTAAACAAAATTTTTACACTTATATTGTAAATAAATTATTTCAATTTGACCATTAGTTCCTATTGTGATACATTACACAGGAGTAATGGAAATTAAATCACTTATAGGTCTTAGAAAATAAGATTTACTGTACAAAAGTTAATGAATTAAACCAATGATTGTAGACTAGACTAGTCGAAAAGTGGCATAAGGCTCTGTACTGTAAGAAAAGGAAATCTATATTCCAATCGAAGATTTGGAGAATCGTGACACCCCTACTTGGGAGTATTAAAATTACAGTGACGTATTTCAGCTTTTTGCTTTTTGTTGAAACTCTAAACTCTGTTCCTGATAAAGCTTAGAAATAACATCCAACCAATGAAGAAAGGAGCTTTAAAACAGAAATGTTCTGGTCCACAGAGGACTTGCAGAGTCCCACAGGGTTCTGTGCTTGGACCGATTCTCTTTACTGTATATATGCTTCCAACTGGTAAAACAATTAGACAACATGGAATGAATTTCCACAGTTATGCTGATGATACACAATTATATATATCCATAAAACCTGATGAAACCAATCAGTTAGGTAGATTACAAGCATGTTTCTAAGACATAAAAACTTGGATGACTGAATTTTCTAATCTTAAATTCAGACAGAAGTTGTTGTCTTTGGACCAGAACCTTTACAAAGGAAACTGCTAAATCGATCACTTCATCTGGATGGCATTAATTTGGCCTCTGGTAATAATGTAAAGAACCTCGGTGTAATTTTTAACCAAGACATGACATTTAAATCCCATATTAAACAGGTTTCTAGGATTTCTTTCACCTTCGGAATATTGCTAAAATTAGAAACATCCTGTCCAGGAGTGATTACAGAGAAACTAGTCCATGCATTTGTTACTTCAAGGCTGGACTACTGTAATTCCTTATTATCAGGAAGTCCACAAAATGCAATTAAAAACCTTCAGTTGATCCAAAATGCTGCAGCAAGAGTTCTGATGAATATTAAATAGAGAGATCACATTTCTGCTGTTTTAGCTTCCACTTTTCTTCGCTCTTCTGCTTTTCTCTCCTACTACTCTCCAGACAGAAAGCTGAGGAAGTCAGCTACAATACTTCATGTTGCTTTATCCAGCAGAAGAACTCCTGAAACTTCATATTTATGCTGTGTGATCTGGAGGAATTACTGAGATTAACAATAATCGCTCAGTCACAGATTCTCATAACACGGTGGTTTATAACGAGACGTTTCTGAACGATATAGATCTGATTATCCTGGTGCGTCCCTCCAGGTGGGCCTCACCTGTCCTCAGTCAGACCCAGCTCTTTGGTCAGGAAGCCAAACATCTTGGCGCTGTGCTCCTTGTTCTTCTCGGCGCTGTCCGTCACAGAGATGGCCGCCACCGACAGCACCGCGCAGGGAGCGCAGGAGCCGGCTACCAGCATCGGGAGTCCAGGATGGACCACTACGTTCATCCTCTGGAGGACGGACGGAGACAGGGGACACGGATCAGTTCAGGGCACGGCGAACGCTTAAAGCGAACGGAACAACAGACGACCCAATCAGGCCGTTACGATCACAACCGGTTACACCAAAGCTTTTGGGGGGAGCCATGTTTTTCACTTGCACACATTTATATATTGATGGCACAATAGTCAATAACATCAAATGATAGATAGATAGATAGATAGATAGATAGATAGATAGATAGATAGATAGATAGATAGATAGATAGATAGATAGATAGATAGATAGATAGATAGATAGATAGATAGATAGATAGATAGATAGATAGATAGATAGATAGATAGATAGATAGATAGATAGATAGATAGATAGATAGATAGATAGATAGATAGATAGATAGATAGATAGATAGATAGATAGATAGATAGATAGATAGATAGATAGTTAGATAGATAGATAGATAGATAGATAGATAGATAGATAGATAGATAGATAGATAGATAGATAGATAGATAGATAGATAGATAGATAGATAGATAGATAGATAGATAGATAGATAGATAGATAGATAGATAGATAGATAAATAGATAGATTACGTTAAGTGCTGGTCTGAAAGAACAGGGAAGTCCAAAGAAGAAATGAGAACACCCAGGGTTCCTAAAGGTTTCTTCAAGTTACATTCAGATCTTTTCAAGACCTTTTTAAGACCATTTATGTAAAATAAATTAACACACATTTCATGGCCTATTTCCCCAGCCCTACCAGTGGAGGGAAAAATAAATAAATCCTCAAACTCGTGTTCATTTATTTGTCTTGGAAATGTAGAATGTGTGAAAGAAAACAAGCCAAGCAGAGATGGGGAAAAATTCAAGAACAGGATCTGAACATCTATCTATGATACATCTATGATTGATACTTTCTAGGTCACGCAGCTCCACTCTGCACATCAGAACAAAAAGTTCTCGCCTTCGTTTTAATTAAATGCAAAATAGCAATTAAATCCCTTTTTAGAGTCTGGTTTAGATTGGGTTACGCTTGTTATATTCCTAAAAACAGGCACATGCAGAGGGGAGCTAAGGGGGCCTGGGCACCTGCCCCTTTTCTTAACGATGCTCCATGTGCCCTTATGAAAAAAAAAGTTTTTTGTTTTTTTTTGGTAGTGTTCCCCTCATCATCTGTCTGCACCATTCAACACCAACATTTAACTGTTGGGGGGGGGGGGGGAAGAATTATGGGCAAGAATATAAAAATATAGACCCGTTTGTAAAGGAAAATATAGTCTTGATTTTGAAGTTACATAAAACGGTTTATTTTATTTGCTTGTTTTTAGATCTACTGACGATTGAATATAAAATTCTTAGCTTATTTGTATGAAAGATTTTTCATTTTCAACAATTCAATGGTAAAAAAAAAAAATCCTGATGCGTATAATTTTAGCCATTTTAATTTATTTCTACTAGTTTTTATTTCAAAACATCTTTTCCACAAAGTCAGCTTTTATTTCATGGTGTTTTTTTGCTGTTTTTTTTATTGTTTATGGGGTATTTTAATATTATGTTTCAGCATTTATCTGAGCAAACTGAGCTCCAACCATCCCAATGACTTTGGAACACAGTCGACCCAATTACATTTGTTTTTAACAGGATGTTTGTCGGTTGAATGAGTGCATCTGCCAATCAGGATCAGAGGGCGGGACCTGAGATTATTTTTCTCACTATTTCACAGACCCATTATATATTTGTTTATTGTTTACTAATGTAGACATATTTCACACCTTTTTATTTATCCATCTGATTTTGAGCACTTTCGTGTTCCACTATGGAAAGCCAGACACGCCACTATTCCTACTAGTGCTAGTAGTTCCCATTCATTTACAATGGTTTATGCTAAGCTAAAGCAAACAGACTGCTACCAGGTAATAACTGTGTTGGGTTTTTTTATCACTTATCTAACACTGAGGAATGTGGCAGCAGACATTTTTATTTAGGGGTGGTTCTGATTGGTTGGTTCTTGTTATTCAGGATGATACACTAAGTTCTGTTACTGTAAGCGGTTCTCTATGTGTGCCCCTTTTTGGACTCTGAGCCCCTGCCCCTATCAGGATCTCTGCACGGCCCTGCCTAATAAAAAAAACATGAACAAGTTTCCACATTTGGATGATTAATTTGCTAATAACCTTCCAATCTAAATGCTAGTTTTCCCCGGACAGCTGACCCAGAGCTGTCAGGTTTTGTTTTAACCGAATGAACGAGCAGCACCAGTCCCCCGCTGGTTAACTGGTCGGTTCTGCTACTCACGTCCTCCGGTTTACCCAGAGCCGCGGCGCAGACGGAGCAGAACCGCTTCAGGAAGTCCTCGGAGAAGCTGCTGGCCGGAAGGTTGCTCTGGAGGTCGATGAAGGGCATCTTTACTGGCGGCACTGGGAGCTGTGGTTCGCTTCGACACGGAGAGAGAAACGGACGAAAGTTCAATGACAGACTCTGGCCGTCTTCCGGTTGTAACTTTCAAAATAAAGCGCAGAAACAGACAGAGGCGGTGTTCCTTTAAAATCTTTCCTTCTCAGCGATATTATTACAACGATCCTTGTGGTTTAGCAACACATCTAATCCAAGTGTTTAACGTTAAAAAGTAACGTAATATGACGTCACTTTCGAAAAACAACCAAAAAATCCTTTATTTGTACTAAAAAGGGAAATTACATGTTTACTCAGATCATCCAATATGGGGCACCAAGTGTAAAATTTTCGTTATTTAGTAGAAATGCACTTTTTTTTTAACATTTAGCTTCATTTTTCCACATTTAGCACACTTTCATACATTTTGGAAGAAAATGTTTCTAAAATTCAATATTTACCAGCATATTTACATTTTAAAAATCTAAATTCTAAATATTATTTCGAAATCTAAATGTTAAATCTAAATCTAAATGTTAAATCTAAATGTTAAATCTAAATCTAAATGTTAAATCTAAATGTTAAATCTAAATCTAAATGTTAAATCTAAATGTTAAATCTAAATCTAAATGTTAAATCTAATGAATCTAAATCTAAATGTTAATCTAAATGTTAAATCTAAATGTTAATCTAAATCTAAAATCTAAATGTTAAATCTAAATGTTAAATCTAAATCTAAATGTTAAATCTTAAATGTTAAATCTAAAATCTAAATGTTAAATCTAAATGTTAAATCTAAATGTTAAATCTAAATGTTAAATCTAAAATCTAAATGTTAAATCTAAATGTAAATCTAAATCTAAATGTTAAATCTAAATGTTAAATCTAAATGTTAAATCTAAATCTAAAGTTTATAAATGTTAAATCTAAATCTAAATGTTAAATCTAAATGTTAAATCTAATCTAAATGTTAAATCTAAATGTTAAATCTAAATCTAAATGTTAAATCTAAATGTTAAATCTAAATCTAAATGTTAAATCTAAATGTTAAATCTAAATCTAAATGTTAAATCTAAATGTTAAATCTAAATCTAAATGTTAAATCTAAATCTAAATGTTAAATCTAAATGTTAAATCTAAATCTAAATGTTAAATCTAAATGTTAAATCTAAATGTTAAAATCTAAATGTTAAATCTAAAGTTAAATCTAAATCAAATGTAATTAAATCTAAACGTTAAATCTAAATGTTAAATCTAAATGTTAAATCTAAATGTTAAATCTAAATGTTAAATCTAAATGTTAAAAAAAAAAAAAATCTAAATGTTAAATCTAAATCTAAATTTTAAATAGACGATAGACGCCATGAACGCTAATGCACAAAATGCACAACATAAAATGCAGCGTGAATTTTCCATCGCATCTGTAGCGTGAATTGTTCGCGCGAATCAGGCAGAAAAGCTTTTTCGTGATGCAAATCTGCTTCTGAAGTGTCGCGGGACCCCAAGTCGCGCTTCATCGCGCTCCTCCATTGATTTTATAGGTAAGCCTGAAGCTCTAGTCGCTCCTATCGCGTTTGGTGTGGACACACCGTAAGTCTCCTCCAGTTCCTGTCTCCATTGGTCCGACCACAACAACGTGTCCCTGAGCGAAAATGGTCGCGTTAGGACTGGTTAAATCGGTTAAAATGTCTAAAGTTATCTGGGGTTACATGAATAATTGTTATTTTTAACTTTTTGCTACGTTTAGTTAAACAAATACCGTGTTGTCAATCAGCCGCAAGTGGACGTCCACTAGGTGACGTCCTTTACACGTCTCTTCAGTGCTAATCATGACCTTGTATCCCTCACCCTCACAATCAGATGTAATTAAGATGCACTTAATCTTTGGACGGTTAATACTGCAATAATTAAGTTAATTCGACCAAAATTTTAAGAGTTTGTGAAGACGTCCTTTGCACATCTGGATCAAGGCTGTAGTCGTCCACTGACGTCTTTTACATGTTGTAAAGCAAAACAGAAAAAAACAGGAATGATCTTTATGAAATATATGATTTGTATCCAAAGTAAATATTTTTATTTTTTAAATAATCATATTAAATCAAAGATAACGGAATTAAATACAAAATGCCACGAAATTCCACATCATATTTATTTATTTTATGGATTATACAATACAGATTCACGCGGGAAACAGGAAAAACATGTTTATAACTTTGTTAACGCAGTCTCTGATGGAAGATCCTCCAAGTTGCTGCACCTAAATGAGAAGACAATTGAAATAATGCTTGACATTAGCAATCTCAAGGTGCTACAAAGCATTTAATAATAAAAAAATATAAAATTCTAATCCAGGTGATTTACTTCCTGAATTAACCTCTCAAGGGGCAACATTAATAAGTTACAGTTATAACTTTAACTTTATCTTCAATTCACTGGTAAACCGTTTTTTTTTTTTTTCAAACTAACTAGCCTACTAGCGTTAGCTAATGTTAGCCAAACTCGGCATCATTTCTTTTGTTTAATTCATGTCAGACAAGTAAAACTCAAGCCTGTTAATCTAATAATACAACATATGCTTCACCAACAATAGATTTTTTTTGGTATAATATCGATACAAGTGTTCCTCCTCACTTCGTGGTTATTAAGTACTAAAGTTCTGGAGTCTATGGGGAGAATATGTTAGCATACCGCGGGATTATGTACTATCGCGAGATCTTTTATTAGTTCTTGAAATAATTACTTAAATGCAGTTGCTTTGCATCACTGGGTACTTTGTAATTATAATTATTAAAAAAAAAAAAAAGTAAAAATATATACATTTTATACAAATCATGTTCTTGTTGTGAGGAGCGGCCATATTGTCGGAGCAAAAGAAAAAAATCGGGGGAGTCCAACTTCGGAGGGCGTTCCAGTTGATCTATCCAAACTCGGAGTACAAATAGAACGCAAGATAAGAGTGCATCTAAAATCAAATTTACATGTGGAGCCCGAAACTCTTAAAGTGACAAATTAAAACTTGTGTTTGCATATGAAAAGTAGGCTAAAACAATGTTTGTGAGAGTCACTAACCGGGTGTCGCCATGTTGGGAACCCGGTGACTTATCCGACCGCGTTACCTGCTCCGTTATTTTCTCAGGTGTTCAAACCTAGCTTCAAGTTCAGACTTCCGAGGTAAACTGAACTCATCCCGAGAAAGCCGGGGAGAGGGACGCTGGAGTAGGGGACACGATCCTTGAAATTGTAAGAACTTTCTCCGTCTCTCCCTGCTCTGCATCCACGAACCCTCCTTTTCAACTCCTCTGTGATTTGGGGTCAGAGTTCACGTAGTAAATCCAGAACTAGAGGGAAGACTGTCCAAACATGACATGACAAAACTAAAGGAAGATTAAATCACAGCTGCCCCAACACGCTGCTACCACGAGGGGGCGGTGTTCCGGAACAGTGAACAACAGCCTGTCTGTGAAGAACCTGGTGATTGATTTAACCCCCAAAAATAAACATCATGATCCAATGATTGATTGATTTGTGGTTATAATAGCTCGGTAGGATTTTATATTTAACGTAAATTAAAGTATTAAACGCATAATAAACCGAGAAAAGTAGAAAACACTGACCCGTGTTTTCATAATCTGACCCATGAATCGTTTTCCTTCCTTCATTCTCATTAAACCCCAATTAAATAGTCTGTAGTGTCTCCCAGATGCACTCCACACAAACTGACAATCATTAACATATATAATCATTTTGGGATGTGAATTTGACACATGATGGCGCTACCCCCTTGACAGAAGCGTTATTAAACTTTTTACACAATAATGATCATAATTTGCTGTCATTTATCTCTTCTTTCGGATCATTTTGGTAAATCTGTGGACGTTTGGGGGCTAAATACAAAATGATGAATCAATATAAGATAGGCTTTAGTTTCATGAGCAAGGCAGCAGCACAATGTTTGGCGTCTTCGATTGGAAAAAAACAACAACGAATAAATGAAAATCAGGGTTCTGTTTGAAATCTGCATCTATTCTCTGAGGTTGGTTGATTTTTAAGACGGATTGTCTCCGTGGATCAGCTGCTTCACGATCCCACTCAGTCGGTTTAAACTCGTCGTCGCCTCTCCAGCCAATCATCGTTTTTGACGACACTAACAGGCTAAAATTGGAGTATAAAAGGTGCGCGCTAATAAACTATGACGCCCGTCAGCGAAGCGCATTTATCCAAGCGCAGCTCTGTTGGCGCATCACGTCCCAGAAGCTCTCCGCGGATCTTTTGCTCTTCCTCACCTGAAAAACCAGCAGAGACGATGCGTCCGTCTCGGACAGCGCTGTGGCTCAGCCTGTTGGCTGTCCTGGGTCCAGTTGTTCTGAGCGAGCAGGAGACGCAGCCGCAGCCGTCCGCCACCAGCCCCACGGACACGGAGCAGTGCCTCACCTGCGAGGTGCGGCAGTACATCAAAACCATGCGGCTAAATGCGATCAAGTCGCAGATTCTGAGCAAGCTGCGGATGAAGGAGGCTCCCAACATCAGCCGGGACGTGGTGCAGCAGCTCCTGCCCAAAGCGCCGCCGCTGCAGCAGCTGCTCGACCAGTACGACGTGCTGGGAGACGACAGCAGGGATTTGGTCTTGGAAGACGACGATGAGCACGCAACTACGGAGACACTAATGATAATTGCAACTGAACGTAAGTGTGAGTTCAGCCTGAGTTTTTGCCCGAAGACAGACACTTCTGTGCGTAAAATGAAGTTTTACGCCCACGGAGTATTTAGTTTGCTGCATTGCATAGATTTAACCGTTTCTTTGCCATTTTTTTGTGCATAAAAAGAGATTTTATCTACTGGAAACGAAGTAGGGGATTTTATTTTTTGGTTTCGATGGTGGATGTATGATTCATAAACCTTACCCAAATACAACTGGTGGTTATTTGATTTTTGAAGAGCCAGCTAAACGGTTTCTAAATGCGTAAAATACGTTCTTCCGAATGTAAACGCGAGTGACACGCGTTACTTTTTATTTCCGGATCAACACTGAAAAGTTATCAAATGTAGGAAGGTTTTGTGTTAGAGAATTTGTAAGGAAATAGGGCCATTTTATAGCGTTTTATACATGGATGAAAAGGTTTTACGCACTAAAAACGCAATGAAGACAAATCATTTTCATAGTTGGTGTATGTTTTCGGTGATTATGGTGAGTTAATAGACACCCCCCACAATTAGAAACTGTATTTCTGTCAGTGTTTCTGAGACAAAATGCCCATTTCAATTGTCTTACGTGGGTCAAATGAAATTTTACGCAGGGAAGACGTCCGGAGAGCTTTTATTTTGGAATTAAAACAAACATGTTATCTTGTTTTCACGCTTATTATGTTTCGAAATGTTTTAAGAAAAAGATTAATAAAGAAAAAATAAACCAATTCATTTTCATATATTGGAAATGGAGACTGAGTGCCATGACGAGAAGGCGTAAATCTGTAAACAGGCAGTGGAGGTTGTAGCCAGAAGCATTTATTACAAGCAGAGACACAGAAAAGATTTGATGTTTTATGTCTGAATCTGGAGGTGTTGCGCTGGTTGTTCCCTTTTACCATCCGTGCGTAATCCCCCCCACCCCCCGCTCTCTGTGTTTCTGCAGCCGACTCTGTCGTTCAGGCGGGCGGGGAACCAACGTGCTGCTTCTTCTCCTTCGGCCATAAGCTTCAGGCCAGCCGGGTCGTCCGTGCGCAGCTGTGGGTTCACATGCGCCCCGCGGGCGAAGCGACCACCGTTTTCCTGCAGATCTCCCGGCTGATGCCGGCCGCGGAGGGGAGGCGGCAGATACGGATCCGCTCCCTGAAGATCGACGTGAACGCCGGGGTCAGCTCCTGGCAGAGCATAGACGTGAAGCAGGTCGTGGCCGTGTGGCTGCGGCAGCCGGAGACCAACTGGGGCATCGAGATCAACGCCTTCGACTCCAGGGGAAACGATCTGGCTGTGAGCTCGGCGCAGCCTGGAGAAGAGGGGCTGGTGAGTTTCATGGAGCTCCGCTTCTCTCTGCTCTGCCATGGCTTTATTTGTTCCCACCACCACAGAGGAAGGTTCGCAGCTCAGTCCTCCCTGAGTGGAGCCTCGTTTCAAGGATTAAAGTCTCAGAAACTTCGACCTGATCGATACTTTGACATATTTAAAACTTTACGTTTTCTACATAACATCTCCTTTCCTTAGAAACAGCAGTAACTCCTCCCCAGCTGGTGATTCATTAAGAGAAAACGACCCAAACCAACTTAAATCGATTTAACCCATCATGAACGTCCCTGTTTTGGGGTCAGACCAGATCGATTTAAGTCCGGGCTTTGACTAGGCCACTTGCCGCTTGGCTTTTGATCATTGTCCTGCTGCAGAACCCTGGCATCCTTTAGGCTCATTGTAGAGCTTTCCAGCAGTATGGGTTTTAAACCACATATAAATGTTGGGCGTTATTATTATGTTATGAGAAATAGGTATGCATGTTTCCAGCTTTATCACAAATTCAGGCGGATTTATGTGATGTTGTGTGTGTGTGTTTTAACTGTACAATGTAAAGCCCAAAGTTGAGATTACTTAGTTACACTGAGTAGCTGAAACTCAATATTCTGAAAATAATTATTCCAACTCAAATGTGTTGAGTTAGTTCAGCATATTCTTTTGTTTTGAGTTGAAGAAACTCAAACATTTTGAGTGACCTAATTATCTTATTTCCCAGGGTGCTTAGGGGCATGTTTTTGACACCATGAGTGACTGGGAAGTCTGTTGTATTGAGATACCAATAGTGATCAATCATGATTTCTATAAATAATCAAAGTGCTGTCAATGTTAATACCACATCCACAGGGATTACAATTCTGTTTATTTAATTATTTTTGTATATATCATGTGTTCATGTGAGTGTTCTATAAGTTCATGTCATTTTTATGAAAGTGCACGACACTAAAATAGTTTAAAAGTAGTTTATACTGAATGTGTGTATGAAACTGATCAATTAAAGCTGCATGTACAGCTCAATTGTCGGTAAGTTTAATTTAATTATAATTAGAAAATATATTTAACATGAACTCCAAATATTTCAGCTTTGATAAACTCAAACATCTGAGTTTATGAACTCAAAAAAAACGTGGCAACTGATTGCCTCACTTTTTTTTTACTTCTGCGTACTTATTCTGGTTTACAGCGTACCAGGGAACCAGTTTCTATCTCATCTCCGGCCTGTGTGTTTGTGCATGCTTAGTTAGTCACGACATGCAGGCAGTCCGCCTCTAAGATTCATTTTCAGTCCAGTTGATGGTCAGGACTGGTGAGTACCTGTGTGATTAGCTAGTAATTCAGTTTGGGTATTAATAACTCGATTGTGTCATTTTGTTAGCTTAGTAGCATCACTAAAACCCAGTTACGGGCTAGGCTAGCAGTAGTTTTCAGGCTACCTAGCTTGGCGTTGTTTGCTGTGTTTCTGATGGAAATAAAAGTCGATAAACTTACCCGACCTTGTTAAGCTATACTAGGTAGCGTAGAAAGAACTGGACACTCATGTACCGTTGGACCTGTCTCCTCCAAGATTGGCTGCTGGACAGCAGAACTCATGGTCCCACCGTTGCATTCCGGTGCGGAAACAGGAAAGCAGCCCATTCCATCACACTTCCACCACCATGCCTGTCTGTAGGCTCCATGTTCTGATAATGAAAGTCCAGAACCTTCCAGAAAGGTCTTTGAGGATCGTCAGGATGGATTTTTATGGTAAATCTGAGCCGGTTTTTTGGGTTCTTCCGGGTCAGCAGAGGTTCTGGTCTTGGAACTCTCCCATGGAGGCCATTTTCTCTCTCTTTGATTGTTGAATCATGACCTCTGACCTTAACCCGAGGCAGGTGAAGTTCTTTTGATCTCCTGGACCTTATCCGAACTGACGGAACAAGAGAACGCGTCCGGTTTGGGGGCTTTTTCAGTCGGACTTTTTGTTAGAATTTTAGCTGCAAGTTTAAACGGTTCACAGAAAGTTGGACATTTTCACCATTTTTCATAAATTGTGGGATTTGACCATGAAATGTTCAGCTTAAAAGGGGGATGACGTCACATATTTGAGCTGTGACAATAAACAAACCCTCACCATAACTACAACTGGTCCAGTGGAAACGCCCTGGTTCCAAACCAGCTGAATCATGAGGCTGAAGCAGCTCCTGGGGGCTCCCCGAACGATCCCAACTAAAAGAGTCGGTCAACCCATTTGTGTAATTATTAATAGCAGCCTCAATACGGGGATGGTCCCACGATTGTTTAAACATGCAATGCTACAGCCTGTCTTGAAAAAACAGAATCTCGATCCAAATGCCTTGGAAAATTATCGCCTTTCTCAAAGCTTTCGCAGATTTTAGAGTTTCAATGCGCTTTTAATATTTTGGACCTTTTCCAGTCTGGTTTCCCTTCGCTTCATTCCACTGAATATGTACATTTGCAGGTCTTTAATGATATTCTTCTGGCCACTGATTCTTCTGCTGTTGTTGGACCTCTCAGTGACCTTTGACACTGTTGACCTGATTGATTGGCGAGTTGTAGGTATTCGGGGTACTGCCCTTGCCTGATTTGAATCTTACCCGTTGAATGTGTCTCACAGCCGACCAAATTGTTCTGTGGTGTCCCGCAGGGTTCGATTTTGGGCCCTCTTCTTATTTTACGTATATATTTTACCGTTGGCAGCGATTTTTTTAGAAAACATGGAGCGAACTATCACATGTATGCCGACGATTGTCAACTTTATTTTACTTTGAAATATGGGGACTCGGTGCAGCCTGTTCTTGACTCTCTTAGTGACATCAAGTCGTGGTTGGCTGCAAATATCCTCCACCTGAAGGAGTCAAAGCCGATTGTGTAATTTTACTAAAAAGCCGACTTTACCTTCTGACCTGTCTGCCCTGTTGAAACCAACAACTGTTAATCTTGTGGTGACAATGGATCCTAAATTATGTAGGACAAAAATGTAAATCAGGTTGCGAAAACCTGTTTTTATCAACTTAGTCGTCTACATAAATTAAAATCTGTTTTAAATAAGCGAGACCTTGAAACAGTGGTCCGTGCTTTTGTCTCCTCACGATTAGATGATGCTAACTCTATATTTTATGATGCTGCTTCAACATCTTTAGCCCGCCGTCAAGTGATCCGGATGCACTGGCTACCAGTTCGATATCGGCTTAAGTTTAAAATCTTATTGCTTACTTTTAAGGCACTTTTTCATTCACTTGCTCCACCATATCGTTCCCAGTTGCTTCTTTGGTATGTTCCGGCTCGTTCCCTCCACTCTTCCAATCAACGCCTTTTATGTATCCCAAGGGGTCGTATCGGAGCGCGGGGGGAACAGGCTTTTTCTGTTTGTGGAACCAACTCCCCCTGGATGTCAGGCCCCTTCTGTTGCTGTTATTAAATCCCGGCTAAAGACACACTTTTATATATTAGCTTTTAATACATTTTAACCTTTTATATTTTATCTGTGATGTTTTATTGTTTAATTATGTTTTGATAATGTTGTATCTGGTACTTAAAGCAGCACTTTGGATGGTTTATACATTGTAAAATGTGCTCTACAAATAAATATGGTACGGTATTGCATGAAAATGATCCATGTGGCCTTCAGGAAGCTTGGCCATCTAAAGCCAAAATTGTTAGCTTCAGAGTTAAACTCTGGTTTTTGTTTCTGTCTGAGGAAAGTAGTGATGCTGCGGGCTCTCCTTCCCAGAAGAGGTGGAAATCACCTATGACAACAAGTGACAAAGCAGATTCCCAGAGATCCTCTGTATCGCTGGGGTCACAATTTAGTGAACCGTGGGACAAATAAAAACAAAGCTGACAGAAACACCCCAGATTAAAATCATTTTGTTCACTGAAAGACTGGAAACATTCTCTACAAACAGTTTAAAAAATAATTCTAAAGGATATTTTTGCTTGTAATAAGCTAAAAAAGTAAAACAGTTTCGTGAAGTTTAAATATATTTAAAAAATAAGAAAAAAAATCTGTAAAGCAGGGATTTTTATTTTCTTGAAACTCCTTTTTTGCATTGTAGTGAATTCATTTTTTTTTTTTATCGGCTCTGAAATTGATTAACAGTTAAATATTTTAACGAAACAAAATAGAAAATGTCAAATTACAGTAGTTTAGGTGTGAACAAAAAAAAGGTCTCAGATGTTGGTTACTGAATTTCTGGGTCAACTGTAAAAACCCCAGGGCCCTCATTTATCAGGCGTACTTACGCACAAATCCGTGCGTATTTCGTACCGTAGAAACAATTCTACGCATTGTGTGGTATTTATCAATTTGTACTTGTGTGTAGAAATTTCCCTAAATATAAATACAGTTCTGATTGTTCGTACAGCATCTACTGGTAGAACAGAGGAACTGCAGCACTAAAACAGTTTTACTTTGACAGAATTTTTCTCTCATGTTGGCGTCTGTCTGTGTTAGAAAAATTACGTAAAAGTTATGCACGGATTAGCCATAAACTATCAGGAAATGTTTGAAATTTGCCAAGAAATACATAATTAATGTTAGGTTGATCATGCATGGCGATCCTGTCACTCACAATCTGCACTCTCCCCCGTTTATTTGTTCATTTATTACACCAAGCGTTTCACCTTATTGGGATTTTGTCACCTGGGGCGTCGTTTGGCATTTATGTACAAACACAAAAGGTCCTATGCAAAACTAAACTTGTAGTTAGGCACTGGTTTGGTATATAAAAAAGTCATTTTCATGCTGTGCAGGGCCCCACCACCCCCCTCGAATAAGTGTAAATGGTACGACCCGCAGGTGCTTCTGTTGCGGTGAATCAGTTGATGAGACAGGAGCTGGAGAGGAAGACAGGGGAAGAGTCTTTGCTAAAGAAAGGAAAACCAGGGGCTAAAAAATGAAAAGATTAAAGAGAGAAAGGCTGCTGTCTCCTCTTCTGTCTCTGCTCCCCAGAGTCAGAAGTTTACATGAAATCACAGAATATTTTTCCTCCACCCGTGCAATCACAGATTGTTTAGCGCCTATTTTACCACATTATTATGCAAATTAGCTCCCGCACGCTCTTACAATAAGTACAGGATTGGTCTCAGTTTAATGCAAATCTTAATGATTGAAAATGACTTATTTTAAAACATAATTCAAAGACTGAATGCGTAGTTTGGTGGTTAGTTTTCCCCTGTGATTCTAAAGTCTGCATTTAATTTAAACAGACAAATATAATCAGCGGTTTACTTGTTCCTAACTTACACTTTAAAACAGGCAGAATTGTCTGTTTTAACACTAAGTATTTACAGTTTAAAGTTTAAGTGTGTACAGTAACACTGCACACATTTGGGTCTTTTTCCCTCTTGTTGCAGAGGCAGAAATATAAGATAATGTTGATATTCATATCATGGATGAGAGGGAATGTGAAGACTGTGATGAAGGTGGTCAGAAGCAGGAGGACAGAGACGAGAATGAGAGACTCTGTGATGCTGATGATGGATTATCAGAGGAGCCAGGATT
Source organism: Apricaphanius iberus (assembly GCA_028564705.1). NCBI lineage: Eukaryota > Metazoa > Chordata > Actinopteri > Cyprinodontiformes > Aphaniidae > Apricaphanius > Apricaphanius iberus. The sequence goes on from JAPXFQ010001339.1 coordinate 744,067, forward strand.
ATGGCCAACAACTCTTATGGTGCGTGAAGATGAAGCTTGCAAAGCACGTTCGGCCTTTCTCTGCCGGATGTTTTAAACACAAGCGGATTGGCTAGACATCGTCGATGTCGGGCGACGTTACATTTAAAACGCAAGTAACGCATGAAAAGTTGACGGAGCCGACGCACACAACGCACCGCAGAGACTCTGACGGACCTCTGATGGACTCAAACGTAGATTTTACATGTAATCTTGCCGCAACTGACTATTAACTATTGTTCATATGCTGGCCAGTGAAAATATCGCACCTAAGGATATGGAGGGCCCACTGGTATCACTATGGTATTTGGTAGAGGGGCCCGGCAAGATCGTTTGTACCCAGGGCCCAAAAGTTGGTGCTACGCCCCTGTTTGTCACACCTTTAATTAAAAGGTTTGCAAACTGCACCGTGACACTGAATGTTCCTGCTGATCAGTGAAGCAGATTTTCCTTTTTTCCTGCGTACTGATGTCAGCACAAGTCGTGCCTCCCATTATTCATGGCCACAAAAGAGTCAAATATGATGATCAGAGCATCCTCTTTATCAGATTATGGTCCAGCTGTTTGCTGAGGGACGTTTTATTGTATTTAGTTTAATAGGGAACCATTTTTTCCTTAATTACCATCAGGAACATCACCACTGTCCCGATCGCATTTACTATGGAGGCAGAGTTATCTTTTTTTGGTTTGCCCTGAATCAAACAACAATGTTCATCATTCAATTATTTAATATGTTCAAAGACGTTAAGGATTTCCACATAAGTTAATATTAGCAAATTGAATTATTCACCACATTTTTTTAATGTCTGCTCCGCAGCAGGAATATAACAGCTGGGAGAATTAAGCAGAGAAACGCTGATGGAAAAAACTATTGGTTGTGAAATTAATTTGTATTAACTGACTTTTTTTTTTAGGTCTGTTCATCATGAATATGTTTTATTGTCCCATATATGTTTCACCTCGTTCCTTTTTTTTGCTCTCTCGGCCATTATTTTAAGGAAGAACATGCGGACTCAATGCAATTCAGAGCGTTTCTGTATGTAAATGACTGAGAACGGATACGAGGACCTGGGTACAGGTGGGATTTATTAACATATGATTGCAGAGGAGCGTGTGTACGAAAGCCACCGTATATTTCATAAATCAGACTTTTTTCTGTCTGTGCGAACATTCTGAGTTTCATTCGTAGGATAGAATATAGGACAGTTTCTACCAACGCTTGATAAATGAGGGCCCTGAATGTTTGGGTTCCAACTTTCTGTAATAAAAAACAACAAAAACATGCATAATAAACAATAATTAAATTAATAATCAAAGGAACAAGACTAATATTTTCCATTTAAGAGGATGTAAATGTGGAAATGTCCACCAACAGAAACTGGGGCCATACAAAATTAATCTAAGGGCCACAAATGGCTCCCAGGCCACAATTTGGGCACCCCCGCTGTAAACTGTCTGATTAGTAGTGATGTGAATCTTACAACAACTCATGATTCGATTCAGATTCCTGGAATAACGATTCGATTCAGATTCAATTCTATTGGTAAAAAATTTCTCCCGATTCAATTTTCTAATGATTTTTTTGTAAGTGCCGATATTATTTCAATTGAGATTCTTCAATATTGCAGATTTTTTATTCACTATAGTATTGAAAAAATGTTGAATGAATGTTGAATAATGAAAAATGTTTTCTTTCTTCTCACATCTTAAATCTTCACAACAGAATGAATGAAAAGTAAAGACTTTCTAAAGTAAACTGCTGCATACTTAAATATACTTCATAATAAAGTGAGCTTAAACTTTTTTAAGCCTCGGCTGCATGTAAAAGATAAATATATATATATATATATTTGAAAATATATATTTTTCTATAATCGGAATCTACATTGTTATGTGAATCGATTTTTTTCAGCATTTGGCGAGAAATTAATTTGAACCTAAAAGTTGTGCAAACAGGAAAATGTTTTGCCTCAAGACTTTCAAAATAAAGTCCACTCATAAGTGAAGAGATTCTTTCTCCTTGCAAACAGAAGCAGGCTGACCTTTTCAACTTTGGTGTTTTGTTGGAGGCTGCAGCGGCTCTCTGCTAAACCTCCCAGCTAAAAGATTAAAAGGTCCTGCAGCCGAGCGCAGAGTTTCAGACCCAGCGGGCGCTTCAGGCTCCCGGCTCCTCCAGCCAGCAGTGAGGAAATAAAAGACTTTTGACTTGTGCTAATCAACACGGACTCCATGGAGGAGCTCGCCTGCATCTGGACCAACGCCCGGGTCATGTCGGCGCGAAACCTTATTGCTGGATTACACAAAGGTTCAGCCGCTCCACATTCCTTACAGCATTCTGTGTGACTGTTAAATCAGAGTAATTGCCTGGACACACACACACACACACACACACACACACACACACACACATATAACGATCAATGACAAACACACATCCAGCAGCTCAAACGCTGGCATCGGCCTCTGGAGCAGCTAACCAACCATCCCATGATTTAATTCCCCTGCATCATCATATTTCTGTGACATGTTTTTTGTGGTGCCGTTTGTAAAGTTAAACAGTCAAAAGTTAACTGCGATAATCTGCGTAAGATTTATTTATGTTTCAACTAAATATTGAGTTAGCAAATGTAAAACTTAGTTTACAAATTGAGTATCTAGTTTCAAACAAAAATTTTTGCTTGTTGACTAAATATTCCTGCGTTTTAAGGGGCGACAAGAGGGCCGTCCTACATCCAATCCATACCTGAAGTCTCAAGCTGAAGTTAGTTAAAAGCTGCTCATAGCTAAGTTGTAATGTTAACATTTTATTGATAAAACTGCTCCTGCATGTGGAAAAATAAATAGGTGCATCACAATAGGTTTCGGCACTGGTCCTCTAGTGTTAGGATAAGTAAATTAGAGACGAGAAAAGGCCTTGCCTTTCGCAACACATACATCACATGAAAACTTCTTCTTCTTTTTGTTTTGCGGCGGTTTCCGCTTGGGACTTCTGACATGGATCGGATAAACGGCGGCGCCCTTGGCAGCTATGAGGAGCCAAACTCCCGCCCTTCTACTTCCTGTCGATTGGGTCTCCTACTGCTGAAAGAAATGAATAAAAGTCAATGGAGCGATAAAAGTTATTTTCTGATCTAGTTTGAAATGCGCCGGGAATCGAAACTATGTCTGTGAATTTTAAAGACACATTTTGATCCAGAGGGAAAAAAGCTACTGACTAGCTACAAACTATTTAAATACTTATTTAGCAAAGCAAATATGCAGCCAGATAACCACATTTCCCCATGTGGGACGATTAAAGGTTTATTCTAATCTATTCTATTCTATAAATTGGCTAGCTAATATTTAGCTTCGCGTCTAACGAACTCGTTGTTTGCTGCTGCATTTCATTTACGTGGGAAGTCAGAACTCTGAGCTGGGTTTAACGTCACACCCGAGTAAAAACATGGTTCCACTTAACGCGGTCGGATATGGAGCTAAATCAGGGCCATAATGTTTGTTTATTTGAAAAAAAATATTTGAAATTGAAGATATGTACGCTGAAAACGAAAGTCAAGTTTTTATTTTGAACTTCTAAAAACAAAACATTGGATTCAAAATTAAAACAAAAATATATTGAATGTTTTTATTAATTTAAATGTCAGTGGTATTTTTATTTTGTATTTTTCTAAATAAAATTTCATTCATAAGTGTCATTTTATTAAGTTTGAGATATTTTTTCCCCCCTACAGTTTCAGATAATATTTTTTTTCAGATTCAGATCTTTCGAATCAAGGTCAAAACTGTTCTTTACTTTTTCAGATTTTTCTTTCAGGTTCGTGTTTTTCAGTTTCAAACTTTTGGCACTGATGTGGCGCGGTGGGCGGGGCTACACGCTATAATGCTGCCTTCAGTAAACGTGGGAATAAACATCTATCAAACCCGTCCTGTACACTATTATAACATGATTGGTAGAGAATACATCATGCGTAACAACTAAAGCTCATTACAGCTGTTTCAGTCAACGCTGTTCAAATGACGCTGTAAAAGTGATCAATTATGAGCAGTTTACGACAGAAGTGGAAATTTACCATGCCTTCAAAGTAATGTTTGTCGTACCGGGCGGGTTGTACCTCAGTAAAAATGCCGTGCCGTGCGAGCGACCAGGTAAGTGTTTAGTTTTAGAATAAACAGGCAACTAATTGTTTTAATCTGTGTGATACTAAGACGAACACAAAGGGAGAACGTCGTCGGCCTCATGATGCCGCTCCCTTCTCCGTGTAGCCCCGCCCTCCACGCCACATCAGCGCCAAACGTTTGAAACTAAAACAGGAATCTGAAAGTGAAGAAAAAGGATCTGAAAAAGAAAAGAAAGGTTTTGAGCTCGATTAGAAAGATCTGGATCTAAAAAAAATTTCTCTGAAACTGAAGGGGAAAAAAACGTCTCAAACATGAAAAAAATATATATTACTGAAACTTTTGAACGAAAATTTATTTAGAAAGATAATTAAAAAAACCCACTGAAATTGAAATTAATTTTAAAAATTCTAGTCATTTTTGCTTAATCCAATTTCTGTTTTTTTGAAGTTCAAAATAAAAACATAACTTTCATTTTCAGTTTACATATTTTCAATTATGGCCTTGATTTAGCTCCATAGTATGTCGGAAAAGTCGGGACTCCAATATGGCGAGGCCCACGTATCCGTTATTGGTAGTGCCTTATAAACTGTACTGTCCGTATGATAACAGCACTTTTATTCTGTTAAGTTCAGAGCTGCAATCTTTACATGTTAGATGGATTGTAGGTGCATTCTTAAATGTGTGTCTTGTAAAATAGATATTTCTGTTGATGATCGGGGGCGGCCATATTGAAAGTCAAAGTCGGAGCCAAAAAAAAACCCCGAAACAAAACAACAAAAAAAGGTCAGACTTTCCAGTTGGGAACTTTGAAATAGGAAGTCGGAATTTTCCCGTTCCAACTACAAATGGAACGTTCTGTACGATATTTTGGGTCCTAACTCCCCTCCCCTGCAATGAAATGCACCCATATAAAAAAGGAAACAAAGTTCATACAACCTGTGTTAACAAGATGCAGTGGGATCTAACACACGAAGAAAGGAACAACATGAGGTCTGTTGAGCTTCTAACAATGTATTTTCAATATTTTCTTTCTGAAGTGACTCTATGGCAGTGGTGTCAAACTGCTCAAACTCAAAAATAGTGCTAGTGATTTGTGGCTTTACGTCACACCAAACTTGTCTGGGTGAGTAAATGAACATATAGAGCTCTCCCAGCATGCGACAGTTCAAATAGAATCAGAGCCATTGTAGCAGGCAGCCATATTATAGTCATTGTTACATGCAGATAACCTAAACTTAGAACAGGCGGAGAGTTTAACAAGATTCCTAATGATCCAGAATGCAGAAAATGTTGGATTATTGCAATAAAACGTGCTCTGATCAGCTAAAATGAAGCACTCACGTTTAAGGGTTTCTGCTTATGTGGCGACCGCTTCGTATCAGGTACATAAACTAACATTTCCTCCTGCTTTTTTAAAAGTTTGTGGGAACGTGTAGGGGCGTAAACTGGTATTAAGGACTGCATAAATAACTCAAACTGTTGAATCTTTAGTGGTTTGAAATTATTAGAATATACGTTTGAAAACATGAAAAAAAAATATAGAACGAATGTTAATAATTTCATTTTATGTATAATGTTTTTGAAAGGATGATTAATATTATGTTTAGTTTGACAAGAGGAAGTGGGTGGGCCTATAGAGAGCAAAGATATATTCCAGACGGATAGCATGGAGGGTGAAGCCGCAGTTTTTCACCTCCTCCCACGATACCTGCTACTTTGTTTGATCAAGAAATAAAGGATAAAGCTCAGGATTTTTTTTTCCTTGTTGTTGTACATCTTCATCTTTCAGTAATCGGTAAAAGCACGAGTTGACTCTGAGATATTTTTTTCCTTTTTGGAAGAGATGACGAGGTTACGGAGCGTCAGACTGGGTTTCCACGCAATATGGATCCATTGGATGCTTTTATTAAGATTTTTTTGCGGGATTTTATGCTTTTAGTAAGATTGTGGGACAAACTGCTCAAACTCAAACTGCTTTCCATTTTGGGCCACATCAGGTGATGAATATCCATAAAGGGCCGGTTGTGGCAGAAAGTCTTGGTAAAACTATAACAAACCGTTAAAATCACCCTCCACCTTCCAAAAGTACGTCTTAAAACTGAATAATGCTCAACAACTTTAAATAATAATATGATTAAAGACTGTTTAAATAAACACTGATTTTAGTTTACTAATAAAATTGTGTTGTGGTGCAAAAAAAATTGAACTTAAATGTTCTATCTATAGGGTTTTCTAGAGCTTAGAGGGCCACATAAATGGCCATGGAGGGCCGGGTTTGGCCCCTGGGCCTTGAGTTTGACACATGCTCTATGGGGATACGACAGATAAACCCAGAACACCTTAAACTTGTTTATCTGCTCATTTGAATACAAATTTATGAGTGCGATGTAAAATTGTACATTAAATTGGCTTGCATGGTTTGTCTGAACAACAATCACGCCACACTAAAAAGAATCATTTCAAACCTATCCATTTTTTATTTTTCATTTTAATCTATTTATCAGCATAACAGTTAATCAGTGACTGTTAGTATGATATATTCTTTAACCTTTCATTTATATTGATTGGATAATAAACTATGCCTATAAATTCTCCACAATTAATCCAACAAAAATAAAACTGCGCATGCAAGAGAACTCTTGGAAAATGCACAATAAATGTTCTCCTTTTTGAATTTTCTAGCCAACATGCAGTATAAGCCTCGCAGACGTGTGCGTTTTCTCGCGTTCTCGTGTTGCATGCTGTGCAGCGAGCCTTCTCAGTGTGCGACTGAGAACGCTCGCATGTTTTTACAATTTACCTCGTTTTCGTCTTTACTGAAGCTGTCCAGCCAAGGATGGGCCCCCGCCCACTCACATCTGTATCTCTGAGCGTTTTGGGACATTTTTAAAGGCACTGCATTGGAAGTGCGTGTGTGTTGTGTGTCTACCTGATCAATCCTGAGCGCGCGACACTCGCGAACCGGAAACACAAACAGTTTGCGGTCCCTTTAGATCCCGCCGCCAGAACACTTCTGCTGACTGTAGTTGGCTGATTTGTATTTTATTTTTATGTAGGCTACGTAGTTAGAATAAGACTATTGAAGCCCAACGTCATTTATGGGCATTTATGAAAATACGGAACAAATAGCGTCCCTTATTAGTTCAAAACGGGACGCAAAATGTAATTGTCAAATAAGGGAATATTCCTTATTCTAAGAGATGGTTGGCGACCCTACCTGTTGGTCAAGACGTGGGTCGCCTGACTGAAAAACAAAAAGATGAATGGAAGTTAATGGAGGGATAAAAGTTATTTTGTGGTCCGCTTTGTCCGAACCCCTGAATCACTGCTTTGCTCTACCTCAATTTAAATGATAACTGATGATGTGTATTTCAAGAGCATTTTTAATGAGATTTGATTTGCAAAAATTAGTAATTAATGAGACTAAGAAGTTGCATATATGACGTCGCGGAGCTAGCACTAGATAGCACTAGCTAGCTCTCACCGATCAACTGTTTTTCCCCCGACATAGCTGCTACTTTCCACATGGTCAGATTTATAGAGGTTTTTCTCCGTGTTTAATGCTCATTCCTTCGTCCTAGAGGAAGGAGGCAAAGCTCGCTAAACTCACAGCCGCGTTTCTTCTTCTCCGTTTTTTCTAGTTAACTGTTTCAAGACAAAACTTGCTATGCTTACTATGCTTGCTACGTAGCAGGCGAAACGGAGTATGCGAGCAATGTGGTAGATCCGAATCTCCAGTATGGATCGGAGGAGTAAGAACAAAGTTCACGGATGTGTAGCCTACTACCGCCACAAACCATGGAGGCTACGCTATCCCAGAATGCAGCTGAAGCCCCAAAATCGTAAAGGAGTGACCTCAGTTACTGAGGAACTGTCAACTGCTGTTAACACAGTTGCAATTTTGACGTAAAAATGTAAAAGTGTTACCAATAACTTCAATAGTTTTTTTGACAACTGATTAAACGTTACCATTAAGGCAACCTAACATCCAGGTCAACAGAAGGGTCCCTGCCAACCCTCCCGATTTTCCCGGAAGACTCACGAATTTCAGTAACCCTCCTGAATATCTCCTGGAGCCAAAATTCTCCCGTATTTCTCCAGAAAACTGACGGCGTCACATATCATGCACACTCCCTGTTTCTTATGTGAGAGGGATCGATAATAGAAAATGTTCCTCCTTCACGACATGAAAATCCTTGAAATTCACAGTTTGAATCCAAAATAGGTCGCCTACGTGATTTGTATACGTCCGATGATGAAACCAGTCAGCTGTAATTAGTGACGCATGGCGCAACAGCGAGCCGCAGGTTTTCAGAACATTCTTTTTGCGACTAACAGAAGCTGTAGTTTCAATTACTTTTTAAATCCACCAAGCTATTACAGATTTTAGAATAATCAATAAGTGATTATTCCTAAATGTTCAGTGCTGCTGAGCAGGGGCGTATCCATGAAGTGAATAAAGAGGGGCTAAAAGGGGCCCAGGGTGGGTTTAGGTCTGTAGCACCAAAATAAAAGCAGAAATGTTCTTCTGGTGGGGACCCAATCTGAGCTGGTAACATTTTAGAGTTTTCATCTGTAAAGTCATTTTATTTCACTAAGGTTTATGTGACCATGTAAGCCTCTAACTCTGTTTACGTTTGTAACCATGTAAGTGCTTGGTAAAAAAAATAAAATACAGTCATGAATAAAAACATATCAACTTTTCACAAAAGCTTTTTCACCAAAGAGTGTAGGCCTACCGTGTAAAACTGTTTAAGTTAAAGCTTTTACATTTGTTAACTACTTTATTGCCGTGGACTGTTATTCTGTCAAATAAATACAGTAAAGTTTGAGTTTTACGTGTTTCTTTTTTTCCCCTTTTTAAATGTCTCCCTAATTTTGAGTTTGGTGAAAGGACAAGCAAAATGGTGGGGCAGTACGTCCGATTTCATGCCCACTACTCCCTCGTTTGCAATGCAGTATTTACTACATCAATGGTCGAGTAGCAGCTGCTACGTAGCATGTAGTAAACACCAAGGATTCGGATGCAGGGTTAAAGTAATTTTGTCCGGCGGTTGAAAATGTATGTTGACTCTGCATCAAAATGTGTCTATAAAATTCACCGGCATCATATTTTGAATTCCCAAACCAGGCGTCTTATAAAAATATCGTACATGCATAAATTTATGTATATGAATTCTTCTTGATAGCGTGATACTGATTTGATGTATATTTAAATGTATAATTTAAAAAACATAAATTCGGCAAACATGACAACCTGCAAAACTCTTTCCAAAGCCGTTGTTTGAAAGAGGAGAACCAGAAAATATGTAATTTATTCTTAATTTCCACGACCAAAATAAAAGCTGGGTCTCGCGAAAATCTACACGAAACTTTTTTTCCTCCCAACATGTCCATCATTCAGCTTAAAACGAGGATGAGCCGTTTTAACAGCAATACAGACGTTTACTGATGGATTTACAGCAACAGTAACTAAACTGAACGGTTACATGGAGGTTTTAGAGATCCAGCTTTTATTTTGATAGTCCACTTCAACGTCTGCGCAGGTGACTTTTCAGATTAGCTAAATATTTAATATTGAGTTAAATCTTTAATCGAATGTAAATGTTTAGCGAGCCAGTTTAGTGATATTTATTCATAAATAACATAGACCCTGAGAATATGGCTTGATTTTTTTTTTTTTTTTTTTACATCTGCGTTTTCTGAAAAAGAAATCAATAGTGCCAAAAAATATTTCCCAAAACTTGCTTTTATCTCGTCCTGGATCTGACCTGAATTCTAATTCCAACTACAAGCAAGCTGTAAAGTATCATTGTCATGTTTTATGTGGAAATAGGACCGAAACGCAGCGATAGATCATGTAAGATTTAATGAAAAATAACAGGCGGCAAAACCACAGAACCGGAGAACAAGGAGTAATGACGGGGAACTGGTGAGGAAATGACTGAAACTGGGAGCTTAAATATGCTGAGGAGGAGAGAGGAATGGAGTGAGAGAACACCTGAGAACCAATTACTGTCAAACAGATGCAGGTGAGGGAAAGAGAACAGGTGAAGGTAATTAGCAAGGAGGAAAACAGAAAACTGTTCTTAAAACTAGAAACTAGCTAGAGGAAATATCCACTCAAATAACTAACAAAAGCTGATAAACTAGGGAAAGATAAATAAACGGTAAAACAAAAGAAAATAAAACAGAAATGTGAAACGATTTATGAGCAGGAAGGGGGGAAATATGGTAACAAAGTAGTGCCAAAATCAAAACACAAAAGTTCTAAAGTTTAAAATGGAGGTGTGCAAAGCAGCCGGTATTTGTATTTGTATTTGGGTAAAATTCAAAATAGGCATAAAAGTCAAACAATTTTTCACAGAACACTTCTACTTATTATTATCCATTTTAATGATTATGGATATGCAACATTGTTATTTCTTTAAATGAACATGACCAATTTAAAGGCCAATTTGGCCACAAAATCTTTTTTTTTTTTTTTTTTTTACGACCAAAAACAAAAATAGAACGGTTTGGGCATGGTTGTATGCCACAAAGACTTATGGGTAATATGCTAGTGTTAACTGTAGTGTCTGTTGTGTGTTATAGTAGAAGTGAACTTTTCTCTCTGGTGACGTCACACTACAAATTTTCCTTGCTAAACAAATATTTAATTGAACATTTATTTGAAATAAATATTCATACAGATCACGGTATTTGTGCCTTTACGAATTCTGGTTTCGCTCCACCCCTGGTAACACATTAACACCGAGAACTAACTAAAATGATCGTCTAAACTAAGTAAGGAAAAGAACTAACTCAAACTCCAACACAAAAACCTCACATAATAACAATCCTGGGCGGGTGGACATAAACTCTGAGCTAAACAAAAAGTTTGATTAATCCAATGTATCGATTAATATCGATAAATCGCCCAGCCCTAATGGACGCAAATATGACTTTGAAACAGGAAAACCTAGTTAGTTAAGCCTATCCGTCAAATCTCATTCCGCAATATCAAAAACATCAACCCTGACACCATTATTCACAATATATCCATCCCTGATTCTGCCTGCTGATCTGCTTCAATAGTTGGACTCTATTACACGTACAAAATCCGCTTTCTACTCTGAGCTCTTCCAATGAAGGCAACTCCAAGACTCTGTTCTCAATAATGCGCAATATTCTCCACCCCCGACTCTCTACACCCTCACCTGTATTCAGCTGACTCATGTAACTCCTTAATAATCTTCTTTATTCAGAAAATCGTTTCCATACACCACCAACTTATTTGAAGCACCCATATCGTCCCATATCAAATCTTCCCTTCATCTCAAAAACCCTAGAAAAAAATCGTCTCTGTTCAACTTCATGCTCATCTCACCCTGAGTAGCCTCTACGAACCCTTCCAGTCTGCTTTTCGCCCTGGCCACAGAACAGAAACCGCCCTTCTAAAAATCACCAATGACTTCCTCACTGCTGCTTCTTTCCATCCTCATCCTCCTCGACCCGAGTTCGGCCTTCCATACCATCTCTCACACCATCCTCCTCAATAGACTGTCTTCCCTTGGCATTTCTCATACCCCGCTTCATGGGTTCCGTTCATATCTCAGTTCATTCAACTCAAATCCTTCACTTCCCGTCCCTCCCCTGTCACTACCGGCGTCCCCCAAGGTTCTGTCCTCGGCCCGCTTCTTTTCAGAATCAGAATCAGAATCAGTTTATTGGCCAAGTATGTCACATACAAGGAATTTGACTCCGGCAAACTTTTTCCTCCAGTACAGAACTTGAATAAGTGAAAAAAAAAAAAAAAAAAAAAAAAAAGAAAAATAAGAACAAAAATAAGTAAAAATAAAAATAAATATCAGATCGTAAATAATAAAGGATAATATATACACCAAGCCGGGGTTATTTTACAGTGAGTATGTACAGAAGTGCAGAGTTATAGTTTATTGTTATGTGAGTGCACTCACACACTGTGTCTAGACAGAGTTCGTCAGAGCGACAGCCTGGGGGAAAAAACTGTTTTTGTGTCGGGTGGTTTTGGCGTACAACGCTCTGTAACGCCGACCTTCATCACTTACCTTCTTCCCCTTGGAAATATCTTCCGTAAATTTAACATCCATTTTCATTGTTACGCGGATGACACCCAGCTCTATGTCTCCTCCAAACCCCCCCCCCCTCCTCCTCCCTCACCAACTGTTTGTCTGAAGACTGGTTTACCTCAAACTTTCTCAACCTTAACAGTGATAAAACAGAAATGTTGTTTGTCGGCACTAAATCCTTGTTATCCAAAATTAATAGCTTTAATCTCCCAGTCGACATCTCCTTAGTCTCCTCGTCCCCTCTGGTCAGGAGTCTGGGCGTCATCCTCGATTCTTCACTATCCTTCCAGTCCCACATAAACAATATCACCCGGTCTGCATACTTCCATCTACGTAACATTAACCACCTCCGCCCGTCCCTCACCACTCACTCTACTGCCATCCTTATCCATACCCTCTTCACTTCCCGTCTCGACTACTGTAGCTCCCTTCTCTTCGGTCTTCCCCAGAAATCCCTCCATAAACTCCAGCTTCTTCAGAACCGCCCGCATCATTACCAGAACTCCCTCCTTCCATCACATCGCCCCTGCTCCCCAGCTCTGGAGCTCACTCCCCCCTGATATCCGTAACATTGACTCCCTGCCTCTCTTTAAGACTAGACTCAAAACCCACCTGTTCCGTCTAGCATTCCAATAACTACTCCCTTTGCTCCACTCCGTTTGTTTGTTTTATATTGTTCTGTCTGTTATTGTTGTGTATTTTATCTATGAATGTAAAGTGACCTTGAGTGTTCAGAAAGGCGCTGTTTAAATTAAATGTATTATTATTATTAATGCTATGAAAGGCTAAATAATGGCGCTATTTGACTCAGTAACTTTACAAGCCCATAATGTTTGACCACCAGCTGAAGGAAATGAGAGGCCTGAGCGCTGACCTGTTCCTGTCGTTTCAGCAACCGTTCATGGAGGTGACGATGTCGGAGGGCCCCAGGCGAGGCAGGAGGGACTCGGGTCTGGACTGCGACGAGAACTCCCCAGAGACCCGCTGCTGCCGCTACCCGCTCACCGTGGACTTCGAGGCCTTCGGCTGGGACTGGATCATCGCCCCCAAGCGCTACAAAGCCAACTACTGCTCGGGGGAGTGCGAGTACATGCACCTGCAGAAGTACCCGCACACCCACCTGGTGAACAAGATCAACCCCAGGGGCTCGGTGGGGCCCTGCTGCACCCCCACCAAGATGTCCCCCATCAACATGCTCTACTACAACTCCGACGAGCAGATCATCTACGGAAAGATCTCCAACATGGTGGTGGACCGGTGCGGCTGCTCCTGAGCTCGGGGTCCCGCCGGCCTCCTTCCCTTCAGACTCTCTGACCCAGCCCATCCACCCGATGCCACGCTTCCCTGCAGCCCACCGTGCAACCGAAGCAGAGTAGAGGCCACACCTGCAGGGCAGCGCTTCCTCCACCACCAGCATACTGTAGCTCTAACCTCTTTCTTCCACTGAAGCTTCGACCATCCCGGCTCGAGGCCAGACGAGAGCAAAAAAAAAAAAAAACCCAAAACAATCGATCCACGTTAACCCCCAAAAATTCAGTTTTGTGTCGTTTCTCCACCGTAACCGTGCTCATGTTTCCACGCTTTTCTGTGTTTGTGAGAACCGGTTGACGAGTCATGTTTTCCTCTCCAACCCACTGCTGGAGTGACCTTTCATCCCAGCTGGACTGCCAACAACAGTAAAACCAGAGCCAAACGGTCCGCTCAGATGCATTCCCCCCCCCCCATTAATCATGTCACGTCCCCATACCTACTGCGGGGACCAGCTCCGGTACCTATTCAAACCCGCTTGAACTGTCCTGTAACTCCCCCTCTCTGGACGGAAGGACCTGAACCGTAGGCAGCCTGAGACGGAGATGTGTGAGTGACCCAGTTTGCACTATGGCACACCAATGGGACGAGTTGGTTGCTACAAAAAGAGATGTAAAAACTGATTTTGATATGTTTGATCATTTGTATTGTGTGCATTTGTTTCCGTCGGGAGGGGGGTGTCCTCCTCAGCGCTGTGAGTGTATAAAACCACAATGTAGCAAATAAAACTCTATGTATATGTATACTTATTTCAACAAATAAAGTCTGTAGCTTCTTTTTTGGGTTCTGTTTCTTTTTCAGGTTCTTTTATTTCACTTACTGCATCTAGGTTGCTTCAAATTTGGGGTTAAAAATTCTCATATTTTCCAGTTAACTGTCCAATCCAAAGACTGGTTTCATTCTGTGCTTTCAACAAAAACCAGACGGTTCGGAAAACTTCTAGTGAGGAAAGGAATCGCAGATCTTTGTTGTGTATATATGAATCTGGAGGATCAACAGGGACGCAACGATACCACTTTTTTCAAACCGATTTGATACCGATACTTGGATCTGAGTACTTACAGATACTTAGTACCAATGCCGATACATCTACCACAGAAAAAAAAGCAATTATTAGGCAGACAGGTTTTATATTCTTCCATTTGTTACAAAAAATGATGGTGAATTAGATAAAAAAAACAATAAAAATGACCACAAAACTAATATTTCAAGTGAACATAAACATTTTCTGTGAAATTATTGCAGAGTTTCCACATTTTGAGTATTGGTTCTTGGTATAGATTAACTTTAACACGTATGTTAGAACAGAATAAGTCTGATACCAATACCAGTATCTGTGGATCGCTACGTGAAGCCGAATTCATTCCCTGTTTTCTGAAAACTAAACCAGATGTTTTTGACACAAACAAGTTCCTCAGTGAAGCAGAAGGAAAAAATAGTTTTTCGCTTCAGCTATTTATGTATATATGTATATTTTTAGATTAAATGAAAGTGTGAAAAGTGTGGCTTGCATTTATATGCGGCCGGGCCCGGATATAGGCATAGGCAAGGGGGGGCAGTGCCCCCCTAAATGCAATGATGGCCCACCCTAAACGTGATGGCATGCAAAAATCACAAATCCCCTAAATATTTCAACTAAAATTAGCAGAGCGCTCTCTGTCCCTCATTCATAGTAGCTGCTGGTTGGTTGATGCACCGAGAGGGTGTGGCCAGTCGCTGCACTTGCTTGTCGCTCCTCCGCGTCTCACTTTTTCCTCATTCACAGCAGAGTATGCAGACTAGAGGGTGACACGGGAATCAATTGTCGCTCCCGTCCCGATCCTGAAAAAATACTCCCGTCACGACCCGATCACGTGACAGCCCCCCCAAAAAAAATCTTGTCCCGAAAAAATCCAGAGAGAAAGACTCCCGTCCCGACCCGAATACCGTAGATTAGTAATTTACCTCCTATGGCGCTCGCTCTCCTCGTCCCCCTTTAAACCATAGCCTAGCACTGTATCAAAGATCATCTATTTAGCTTTATCCACCATCTTTAACCATATCCTGCATTCTCGTTGTTTGGCCACCTTACCACGTCATGAATGGACTCGATTCGTCTGACTACCAAACTATTAAGATATACGCATTTTCAGTTGGACATCATATGCTTACCAGTTTATCCAGGTGGTGTAGCAACAACGTAGCAGTTTCAGTTTTGGTGCGTGCCGTGTACTAGACCCGATGGAATTGCATTTTGCAGCGGAGTTAATAACCAAACACATTGGCACCGCATCGCAGCGTCACTTTTTAAAGCTAATTCCCTGATATCTGACAAGATAAATGTAAAAAGAATCATATATATATAATTTCCGGTTTCCCGCCCGATCCCGTGGATTATTTCATGTCCCGTCCCGATCACGTTACCAACAGTGAAATTGACTCCCGTCCCGCGGGAATCCTGCAGGAATCTCGTGACCCGTGGGAATCCGGAAAAATTGTCACCCTCTAATGCAGACGCACAGCCGTTAGTTGAGCTCAGCCGCTGTTTTAAGTTTATTCCGCTATCGATAGCCGCAATTATTTGGTTACTTTTTCATTCTCTCCCTGTCTCTCTGTCGCTGTCTTTTGTTATTGCAAGTGAATCGAGTCGACTATGCGCAGATTTCTGGTTGCTAGAGCTAAACCTGGCACAGGCAGCGCTACGGCATTAGCAGCAGCGGAGGCAGAATCATTACCCGGCTCGTCGGGTTACATTGCTCCTCAACTCCTCACAAACTCTAACCCCCGTGCCCAGTGCAGTACCGGTACACATAGTTATTCTGTTTGCATAAGCACAGCATCCCCCGCTGTCCCCTCCACTCCCAGCCCAGCCGTGGCCGCTGCGAGGGATTTAAACGCTACAGCACCATCACAACCCACGGCTCCGGTTTTCCCCAAGCGTCATTTTGGGAAAAACTCCCGCTCATTCTGCCCAGGCTGGTATCAAGGGAGACCGTGGCTCGAATATTCAGCAAACCTCGATGCGTGCTTTTGTTTCCCCAAGTCGTAAATTTGGGGGGAACAATGATAGGGATTTGGTTTTCACAAAACAAGGATTTAGTAATTGGAAAACGGCGTTAGAAAAGGACAAGGGACTCACAAAGCATGCAGCAAGTCAATGCCACATAAAAAATGCAAAAATCTGGTCTGAAATGTCCCAAAGAGAGGCCACAGGGGAAACCATTGGTAACTTAATTAGCCCCAAACAGATTGAGAAAAACAGATATTATATAAAAACAACTCTTCGTGGCACTGTGGAAAGATCAAATAATGATTTCTCTGCACGACTGTTCTTAAAAATGGTTGACTACACAAACGACCCCAAATTTAATGAAATAAACAAACACATCCCACAAAATGCAAAATACACCTCCCACAACATACAAAACGAAATTATCGAAACACTGGCTAAAATGGTGTTAAATAAGATCAAAGACAATCATGACGAAGCAGATTATCCCAGGTTTTGCATTAAAAGTGATGGAACTAGGGACAAATGCAATGTGGAGAATCTGTCAGTAAAGATTAAAGTAAAGGCATTCCAGAGGAACATCTGATTGGTCTGCTTGATCTCAGTCGGTTAAATGCTGAATTTATTACCAACCAAATACTTGAGCATCTTTCTGACTCAGGCTATAGTACAGCTGAAATGATCAGTCAGTGCTATGATGGAGCTTCAGTCATGAGTGGGGTCAGGGGTGGGGTTCAAGCCTTGTTGCAAATGAAGGTAGGGAAGGATATACCTTATATCCACTGCTATAACCACCAGCGGCACTTGGCAGTGGTCCATGCAATGCAAGCAGAGCCATGTGCAAAAACCTTTTTTCATCTGTCAGGATCACTGCACTCATTTCTTCACCGTCATTATGTGTCACAGAACTATGATGTTTCCTCCCTTAAACGACTGTTGGAGATCAGGTGGACAAGCCACCATGATGTGACCATGTGTCTTGTGGAGAATCAGGATGCTATTATGAATATCCTGTCAGAGGTTACAGAGGACAGAGCTGCTGCTGTTCATATCTGTACCGAGGCATCAGGGCTACTGATGATGCTAAGGAGGAATAATTTGTTTGAAATTGGAAAATTCCTCCTAAAAGTTCTGGGTTCCTTGAAGTCCTCAAATGCTAAACTGCAGGCTCATTCTGTTGACCTGTGCTGTGCTTCAGAAGTAGTCAGTGCATCTCTGCAAACTTTGAAGATGAGAAATGATGAAAGTGAGACATTAACCAGCACGCCTGCTCCATCTGCTAAAAGAAAGAGAACGATGAGATCACTGGGCACAGGTAGTGTTCTTATGTCCACTATATGCCAAGCAGAAGACGCCATGACTCCTAGCCAGGTTTTGAAGAGATCACTTCTCAACATTTTGGATATAGTCATTGTAGACATAGAGACAAGACTCTCCAAAAGCAATGTTGATCTCATGAAAGCAGTTAATTGCCTTCAACCTCAATCTCCTTCTTTACTGGATGTTGCGATGTTAAGTCCTCTGCAGAAAATGACAGGAAGTGACGATGACAAACTTTCCAATGAGATTTTTGTTGCAAAAATAATGTTGGAGAAAGAATTCAAAAAGACTGATGATGATGATGATGATGATGATGATGATGATGGCAATGTAGAGTTTGTAGACCTCTCCACCGTTTGCAAATATCTGCACGGGTATAAGAATGCCTTTCCTCGGCTCCATCGCATGTATCTGACCTCCCTTATGATTGGAATATCATCTGCATAGCTGTAGCTGCTAGCTCTGACTAGCTGTAGCTGCTAGAGTGGCCTAGCTGTAGCTGCTAGCTCTGACTAGCTGTAGCTGCTAGATCTGATTAGCTGTAGCTACTAGCTCTGATTAGCAGTAGCTGCTAGATCTGACTAGCTGTAACTGCTAGCTCTGATTAGCTGTAGCTGCTAGATCTGACTAGCTGTAGCTGCTAGAGTGGCCTAGCTGTAGCTGCTAGCTCTGACTAGCTGTAGCTGCTAGATCTGATTAGCTGTAGCTACTAGATCTGACTAGCTGTAGCTACTAGATCTGACTAGCTGTAACTGCTAGCTCTGATTAGCTGTAGCTGCTAGCTCTGATCAGCTGTAGCTGCTAGATCTGACTAGCTGTAGCTGCTAGATCTGACTAGCTGTAGCTACTAGATCTGACTAGCTGTAGCTGCTAGCTCTGATCAGCTGTAGCTACTAGATCTGACTAGCTGTAGCTACTAGATCTGACTAGCTGTAGCTGCTAGCTCTGATTAGCTGTAGCTACTAGATCTGATTAGCTGTAGCTGCTAGCTCTGATCAGCTGTAGCTACTAGATCTGACTAGCTGTAGCTGCTAGCTCTGATCAGCTGTAGCTGCTAGCTCTGACTAGCTGTAGCTGCTAGCTCTGATCAGCTGTAGCTACTAGATCTGACTAGCTGTAGCTGCTAGCTCTGATCAGCTGTAGCTACTAGATCTGACTAGCTGTAGCTACTAGATCTGACTAGCTGTAGCTGCTAGCTCTGATCAGCTGTAGCTACTAGATCTGACTAGCTGTAGCTGCTAGCTCTGATCAGCTGTAGCTCCTAGATCTGACTAGCTGTAGCTGCTAGCTCTGATCAGCTGTAGCTGCTAGATCTGACTAGCTGTAGCTGCTAGATCTGACTAGCTGTAGCTGCTAGCTCTGATTAGCTGTAGCTACTAGATCTGACTAGGTGTAGCTGCTAGCTCTGATCAGCTGTAGCTGCTAGATCTGACTAGCTGTAGCTGCTAGCTCTGATAAGCTGTAGCTACTAGATCTGACTAGCTGTAGCTGCTAGCTCTGATCAGCTGTAGCTCCTAGATCTGACTAGCTGTAGCTGCTAGCTCTGATCAGCTGTAGCTCCTAGATCTGACTAGCTGTAGCTGCTAGCTCTGATAAGCTGTAGCTACTAGATCTGACTAGCTGTAGCTGCTAGCTCTGATCAGCTGTAGCTCCTAGATCTGACTAGCTGTAGCTGCTAGCTCTGATCAGCTGTAGCTACTAGATCTGACTAGCTGTAGCTGCTAGCTCTGATCAGCTGTAGCTACTTGACTAGCTGTAGCTGCACACTAGACTGATAGCTGTGCTGCAGCTCTGACGCTGTAGCTACTAGATCTGACTAGCTGTAGCTGCTAGCTCTGATCAGCTGTAGCTACTAGATCTGACTAGCTGTAGCTGTAGCTCTGATTAGCTGTAGATAGATGACTATTAGCTGCGCTGTACTACTAGATCTGACTAGCTGTAGCTACTAGATCTGACTAGCTGTAGCTGCTAGCTCTGATTAGCTGTAGCTACTAGATCTGACTAGCTGTAGCTGCTAGCTCTGATCAGCTGTAGCTCCTAGATCTGACTAGCTGTAGCTGCTAGCTCTGATCAGCTGTAGCTACTAGATCTGACTAGCTGTAGCTACTAGATCTGACTAGCTGTAACTGCTAGCTCTGATTAGCTGTAGCTACTAGATCTGACTAGCTGTAGCTGCTAGCTCTGATCAGCTGTAGCTACTAGATCTGACTAGCTGTAGCTGCTAGCTCTGATTAGCTGTAGCTACTAGATCTGACTAGCTGTAGCTGCTAGCTCTGATCAGCTGTAGCTCCTAGATCTGACTAGCTGTAGCTGCTAGCTCTGATCAGCTGTAGCTACTAGATCTGACTAGCTGTAGCTGCTAGCTCTGATTAGCTGTAGCTACTAGATCTGACTAGCTGTAGCTGCTAGCTCTGATTAGCTGTAGCTACTAGATCTGACTAGCTGTAGCTGCTAGCTCTGATCAGCTGTAGCTCCTAGATCTGACTAGCTGTAGCTGCTAGCTCTGATCAGCTGTAGCTGCTAGATCTGACTAGTTGTAGCTGTTAGATCTGATTAGCTGTAGCTGGTAGCTCTGAACGGATCTACTACATCGCTCGCTTACTGCTTTTATCCTGCTACGTAGCCAGCGTAGTAAAGGTATTCGGATGCAGTCACGATTTGTGCACATAGTCTATTAATATTGTCTGAACAGATGGACAGGACATGTAGAACTTAAATTTGATACCAATATCAGTCTTACTGAAGATATTTAATGGTGAAAATAAAATTAATAAATATTTGAATATTTTCTCATTTTAATAGTAATAAACAAATTAACTTCGAATATGATTTTTAGGCAAAAGTCAAAGCCCTAGTAGCTGCTAGCGCTGACTAGCTGTATTCCTCAAAAGCCAAACAGCCACTAATGTGAATGTGATGTTCAATGTTGCAGCAAACAAAAGGAATCTAAGCTTCAAAGATATGGTTATAGTTACAGATAATGCTGCAAATATGTTTGCCGCTGTACATCTTGATAATTTCACATAATCCAGTTTATAGAAGATGATAGTTGATCCTAAATTCACAAATCCCACCTTTGCAATTACGCAGAGTATTGATTAAAAATCTCCTTCTCTGTAAATCTTGAAAACTGAGGGTTTTTTTCCATTAAAATCTGTTACTCTGTTTTTCTAAAATCATGCTGTATTAGAACATTTCATACAAATTCTACTTTGTTACATGGCAAGGCAATTTTATTTTTATAGCACACTTTCATCACAAGGTGCTTAACATGATTACAAAAATGTGAAAATTAAAACCGAATCACAAAAAGAAAGCTTTAATGAACATTTATGAAAGACAATTTATGTAAAAATTATGAAAATTTAAAAAAACTGATGAAACACAAGAATCAATAAAAACATTTAGCAACAACAAAAACAAGAATCGGATTCTAATTGAATCGCGAGATGTTGAAAGATTCACATCCTTCAGAGACTCTCAGCTAGATTCAGGTCTGGACTTTGACTAGGCCGTTCTAACGAATGAATCTGCTCTCATCTAATCCATCCCATAATATTTCTGGCTGGATGTTCAGGCTGGTCGTCCTGCTCCACCCCAGTCTCAGGTCTTCTCCAGTCTCTAACAGGCTTACGTCCTGGATTTGGCTGGATTTAGCTCCACCCATCTTCCCGCAGCATGATGCTGTCACTACCATGTTTTTACTGTGAGGATGCTGGGTTTTGTTGAGTGTCATCTGGACCCATCTGAGCAGACTACCCTCTTCCACATCCTTGCTGTCTCTCCTATATGGCTTCTTATCAAACTGCAAACAGGACTTCTTACAGTTTTCTTTGAGCTGAAGATCTCTGCAGCTCCTCCAGAGTCACCATGGTCCAGCTTCTCTGGCCCATCCTATCTCCAGCTCCAGATGATGGGTTGATCAGAACATATCCCTGCTGTAAACTGGATCAGAACCTCTGCTTGGTTCACTGATGAACCTCTGAGGCCAGAACCAGAGCAGCTGCATTCTGGGTACGGATCAGGAGACTTCTGGAGGGAATCAGCATGAATACAAAAGCGTGCAACACTTTTTTAGATTGAACTTTTACTTTATTATCCTCTTCACAGTTCTGCACCACTTGTGTTGGTTTTTCATAAAAACCCAGTAAAGTCTGGTTGGAGCGTCTAGAAATGCTGGAAAGGTAAAGGGGTGTGAGTACTTTGATGGAATCATGAATCATTGAGAACCTTTGTTAAGCTGTGCATGAATTGACATCCATAAAGCTCGGCTCCAGTAGTAAAACAGCTGATTTATTGGTAAATTATTGCTTTGTTTTACAGATTTGCTCTCTAATTACCTTTAGTTTTTAAAGTTTTAACAGTAAATCAGTTTTACAGAAAAATGCAGGAAAGTTTGTTTTGATTCTCTCCAAGTTGACAAATTTATAGACTTTTGAGCCTAAAAAGCTAAAATGTTTTTAGCAAAAAAAAAAAAAAAAAGGCTGAGCTGCCCCTTCCTGGAAACACGTGAAAATGAGAAACCAGAGGAAATATGCACCAGAAAATATAACTTTTTCAAAAGTCTGCTTAGCTGCAGAATATAAAGTAATGAGGTTGACTTTAGCCTGAAATAGGAATGCACCGATACAACACTGGTATCTGCCCGATAACGTTCTAATGTACATGGTAAAGATAAAATGTGGAAACAATTATTTCAGAGAAAATATATATTACTTTAATTGAAATGGTAGTTTTGTGATTATTTTTATCAATGCTTTAAAAAAAAAATCTAATTCAGAAAATAATTTCTGTCTTCCAGTTCATTGCTGTGATTAGACATCAGCAGGAGGAAGAGGAGGAGGGGAGGTGAGGAATATCCTCTCATCCCGACACAGACGATCTGTTTTTAGACTAACGGGATGATTTTTTTACCCAGAACTGGCAAATTATTTACAGCAAAAACGGATCCAGATTTAAAATAAACTGGAATAAACCGGCTTCAGCTGGTGAAAAAATTTTTGGTAAAAAGCAGAGAAGGAAATATAACCTGTCTTCTAATTCATTGCTTTTTTTGTGTGTGGTAGAAGTATCAGCATTGGTAATTGGTATAGACAAGTACTCTGATACAAGTATTGGTATGGGATTGGTTTGAAACACCTGGTATTGTTGCATCCTAAGCTTGAGGTGTTGAAGTGTTTCTAAGTTAGAGATAAACTGGACGCCACTGTTGGAGGACAGACTGACCACTTTTCTTCTCTCTTCTACTTTTCTCTCCTACTGCTCTCCAGATATATATTTTCTGCTGTTATTGTGATTGTTAACCCAGTTTTCTCTCAGTATTTTTCTCCCCATAGAAGCTTCACATGGTCTGGTATCCTGCTCAGCTACAACGCCCCCTGCTGGATGGGGAACATCGGTCCAGATGATGCTCAAAGTCACCAAGCATCCTCCATGCTGTCTCTTCTCTGTCTTCTCAGACCCCCAGACGGTCGTGGCAGATGACGGCTTGTACTGATCCAGGTTCTGGTTCTGGTTCTGCCACAGGTTTCTTCCTATTAAAGGGGAGTTTTTCCTCTCCACTGTCACTAAATGCTTGCTCAGTATGAGGGATTGCTGAGGAATTGCTGTGGTTGGAGTCTGCATGATCCGGGCACAACCTCACATCCATGACTCAGTACAATCGGCTGGGATTCCTTACATAGAAAACTTTTAACTGATTGGAATGTTTGTACAATTGTAATGAAATTACTTTTGTTGTAAAGCGCCTTGAGATGACATTTGTTGTGAATTAGCACTATATAAATAAAAGTGAATAGAATTGAATTGTGCCGACAAACAACCAGTCCCAAAAGTCCAGGTGAGAATCCAAAAACAGTCCAATCATGAGCCCCGCTTCCCTGACTCAGCATTTTCCCAGTGAGGACATGTTGGAAGTGCTGCAGTCTAATGAGAGGATGTGAACCGTGGAGCACTCTGACAGCGTGACCTATGCGACTGACGGCCTCATTGAGGCTTGGCTTCCGCCCAGCAGAGGGCGAATGCAGCTCTGCCTGTGAGAGCTACTTCCTTTCCTGCTGAGAGCTGGAGGACTGCCACGGAGATCGGGCCGCGGAGCGGAGCAGGCAGTAGCATGGATTCACAGAGCCTGGTGGGGGGAGGGCTGATAGATGCTGGACCTGGTTCTGCACCCAGCAAACGACTGAAGAAAGAAAAAAAAACAGCTTTGACAAACTTTACCGCCTGTTTCTGCAGTTTCACTTGGGCTCCTTGTGGATGCAAAGCTCTGTTGAGTTTCACACAAAGGTTTTAAGGAACCCTACTGGTCCAGAACCGGATCAGAACCGTCCGGTTTTATCTGGCTGTAACTTTGCTGCAGCCGAGTGTTGCTGGTCAGACGGTCAAACCGCTATAAGAGTTACGGCAACGCCAGGGTGGAAAGACATCAGCGATGACATCAGAGTAGCAACCGCTGCTGCCAGTAAGGCTACAAAGGGTCAAAGGTCATCTGAAGTACATATTCAGTCCAGCAGATTCAGTCCAACATCAGAACAGAAACCCCAGAGCTCCAACTGAGACTCTACAGGCTCTAAGGTAGCAGGTTAAAGGTCATGACCCTGAACCAGCATGGCTGCTGGGAAGGAGAAACAAGATGGCAGCAGGACTGAGGTTAGCATAGACAAGATTTCTGGGACAGAGGAGACCAGAGAGGACATATTGGACCAGGATGGACAGAACCAAAAAAGACAGAAACAAGATGGACAGAAATAGGGCCACAAAAGATTCTTTTGATGATCAACTAATCATTAATTATTTTGCCGATTAGTCGACTAATCGGATCGTGTTTAAAATGCACGTTATTGCAGGAGCAGCTGCTATAAAATTTGCGTGTTACCTCGAAGTGTTGTGTAGTACCTAAAATATAGATTTTTATGCTGATAGCTTAATTAACATTAATGAACTATATAAAAAATAAAACATTACTGTTACAGCAGACACGTGACGTGCGTTGAGCAGACCCGGGTCTGCCATGTGGGCAACCTGGGCGAGTGCCCCGGGGACCTCGAACATAGAAGGGCAACTTAAAAAATCCCACACACGACTTCAATCTCAAATTTCATAATTGTCCAATTAACATAAAAAACGGACTCTGATGATTATCTCTCTTATGGGGAGCCTAAGCCCCGCCCTTCTACTTCCTGTCCATGGGTCCCCTACTGCCAAACAAAATGAATGAGAATCAATGGAGCGATAAAAGTTATTTTCTTACCCAGTTTGAAATGCGCCGTGGATCAAACATATGATGTCCGTGAATTTCAAAAACTAATTTTGATGCAGAGAAAACGCTGATTTTCGACCGGAGGAAAAAGTTACTTTAGATTTTGTGTGAAAACGTGTAGCGGACTACAACTGCAGAAGAAGAAGGAGAGTGATGGCCGTAGCCTCCAGGATGAAGAAAGGAGCATTAAACACGTAGAAAACCTCTATAAATCTGACCATGTGTAAAGTAGCAGCTATGTTGGGGATAAAACAGTCGGTGGAGTGAGAGCCAGCATGGAGGAGAAGCTCTACAAGCTCTAGGTGAAGTTTTTACGTGCTATAGCTAGTGCTAGCTACCATTAGCCAAATGGCGTAGCTCCCGTTAGCCAAATGGCGTCATATATGCGACTTCTGATTTGTAGGCCTTTTAATTGCGAATTTTTACCATACAATAAACCCCAAATCACTCGACAGACACAAGACACAAACACAAAACATTGGCTAATGATAACGGTGGTTTGGGGCTTAGCATATTCCATATATTGTATATGTAGGGGAACTGCGGGGAGAAAATTTACCTCTTTAGCATCAACAGATAGTCCAGCAGGGTTAGAAAGCAAAAGAAGGAAAAGGAGGAAAAAGAACCAGCCGCTACAGAAAACGTTCTGCCAATTAGCAGCTTTTCCAAAAAAGCGGAGTAGGATTTCGAGCTAGCCAACATCACCGTTAGCTTGTTAGCATAAGCTTCTACCAGTGAGGTCCAGCCTGAGCTAACGCCGGAAACTAACCTTACCGGAGAAAATGGAACGGCTATGAAAGAAGAGCTGACAACACAAGGTTATGCCTTAAGACCCTGCACTATGGGGATCACTTACAGAAAGCACCCACAACGGGATTTTATCAAGCCTTTCAAAATAATTGCAATTTTATGTGATTAATTCAATGTTGATTCAAAGTTAAAGGGGCCACGGAATAGCACACGTCTCAAACAAATGCCATTTTATTGTAATGTAATTGAAGAATAAAACCTTTTTTTACACATGAAATGTAATAATGGCCGGTTGATACGTTTTCCTAACAGGGAGGGGTAATTATTCTGTCATTTTCGCGATTATTTCATTCACATGCTGACATTCAAACAACCTAAAAACTACGAGAGTTGACCAAACTCCTACTTTCATATGACGGCAATTTCTCTCTGCGTGGATCCTCTCCAGGGACTCCAACTTCCTTCAGGTCTGATGTCCCACTCTTTAAGGTTGGAAAGCCTTTTTGCCATCACCCTAATCTTTATATCCCTCCATAGTTTCTCTGTCAGATTCAGGAATCTTCACCGGTTAAGATCATGCTTTAGATTCTGTGAGGGAGGGTTGGGAATGGGGTTTTATGTGGGTTATTTTTATTCTATAAAGCACTTTGAGATGCAGCTTTGTATGAAAAGCGCTGCATAAATAAAGTTGGATTTGATTCAGTTCTCGGGGGCTATCCTAACACCGCTAAGAGTGTGATTTTGGTCGACATCCACGTCGTTCTGGCGCCCGGTCCGACCCAGGGCGCTTGTTGTTTGCAGCTGCTGGTAAACATTTTCTCTGAGCGTCGTTACATCTGTCCCAAGTTGGACCCCGGAGGACCGTCTCCGCCAGCAACATTCCACCTCTGACAGGTGAGGAAGTCTGAGCGAGAAAACGGGAAGAGGGATGTTCGGGGGTGAGGGAGCATTCCAAGGCAGCTGGAGACCCCGTTATTGGACCAGATTACTGTTGTGTCAAGGTAATAGAGGTCTAAACTATGGAGAATGCAATCTGCTTTTAAGTTCTGCTCTCAAGTACTTGAATTTGATGGTATAAAAATAGTATTTTGGATTTATTAATCTGAAGTACGATGGGTAAAAATTCAACAAGAATAAAAATCATCTTAAAATCCAAACACACGCTGCATTTTCCAGGCTGGATCAGGAATCTGGAAGAGCTGCAGCTCAGAGTCTGACGAGGACAAGATGGCAGTGAAATGTTACCAGAGTCCGTTTCCTAACCATCCATGTAACTGTAGGTCTGTAGATGTCCGGACCAACCAACATTGGTCCAGGAGACACCAGGAGAATGGATCACTGGTGCTCACTGGAATGGGAACCCAATGTTTTCATTATTAACTACGGAGTCCAGGTAAATAAAGCAATTAAAGAAAAGATTCTCAGACTGGCTGACTGGGAGCTGATTGCACTTTTAAAGTTACTGATGCTGACTGTTATACTGCAATCAGACCGCAGGTTTTGTCAGCGTCAGCAGCGTCTAGATTACACGTTAAATCTACGGTTGAGGCCGTTGGAGGAGCGTCTCAGTCTCTGCGACGCTTTGTGAGCTTTGGCTACGTCAACATTTCAAGGTTTTCCTGCGTTTCAAGTTTCAACGCTCATAACGCTAGCAACGCTAGCAACGCTAGCAACGCAGAGGTTCAGCTAGTTGAACTGTTGACTGACGATCCGCTAGCATTTAAAACATCAAGCAGAGAAAGTCTATGAGATTTTCTAGCTTCAGCTTAAAAATGTATCTTCTGTGTTTATGCGTCGAACGAGTCGCTTTATGAGCGTTGCTTGATGCTGAAAAGCGTGCGGTCTGAACGCACCATTAGGCTGGTTAGATGCGCCTAAAAGCCCGACGTGTGCCCAACACCGACTCCGGCAGCTGATTTTCTCCAGTGGTTTATAGGTCAGGAAAGGTTCGTTCAGAGCGAGGGGCAAACTCGGCTTGAAAAATGTGAAGCCAACCCGGAAGTGTCAAAAATTGCAGTACCTCCCTCATCCACTGGGGGCTGGCTCCAAAAAGGAGCAACTTCCCATTGACTCCCATGTTAAAAAGGCCAACTTTACAGCAAAAATAAACATGTTTACAGCCTGGTTCAAAAAACATTTTAGGTTAGATAGTTCAGGTTTACCATCATGACAACTCTGAGGGGGTTGGGGGGTCTAACTTCTCAGTTTATTTGTAATTTAATCTTGAAATTATGAATAATTAGGGGCGTGTCCTTTTGATTGACAGGTCTGTCTAGGCTAACGCTGGTAGCTAATGGTGGCTAACTGTGGCAAATGGTGGCTAACTGTAGCTAATGGTGGCTAACTGTGGCTAACTGTGGCTAATGGTGGCTAACTGTAGCTAATGGTGGCTAACTGTGGCTAATGGTGGCTAACTGTGGCTAATGGTGGCTAACTGTAGCTAATGGTGGCTAACTGTGGCTAATGGTGACTAACTGTGGCTAATGGTGGCTAACTGTGGCTAATGGTGGCTAACTATAGCTAATGGTGGCTAACTGTGGCTAATGGTCTAACTGTGGCTAATGGTGGCTAACTGTGGCTAATGATGGCTAACTGTAGCTAATGGTGGCTAACTGTAGCTAATGGTGGCTAACTGTAGCTAATGGTGGGTAACTGTAGCAAATGGTGGCTAACTGTAGCTAATGGTAGCTAACAGTGGCTAATGGTGGCTAACTGTAGCTAATGGTGGCTAATGGTGGCTAACTGTAGCTAATGGTGGCTAACTGTAGCAAATGGTGGCTAACTGTAGCTAATGGTGGCTAACTGTGGCTAATGGTGGCTAACTGTAGCTAATGGTGGCTAACTGTAGCAAATGGTGGCTAACTGTAGCAAATGCTGGCTAACTGTAGCTAATGGTGGCTAACTGTAGCTAATAGCTTGCTCCGTAGTCTGCTTGCAGAGCTCTTCACAGCCTGGGACTAACGTGAAGACTTCAGTCATTTGGTGTTTCTGAACTCCACTATCAGTTGCCTCTGCAGTTTTTATTCGGTTTTGGATGTTAATCTGCAATTATTGGACAAAGACGGCTTGCTGTGGTGTTGATTACAGTAACAGACCGTCCATGAAGTTTATGCTTTGGGGGGAGACTTCATACCAGCTGATGCTTCACCAGCTGTGGGGGGGTTCTGGTGGGAACTGCCCAGTGGCTTGATTTTTGCTCTTCAGAAACCTATGGGTGACGTCAACGAGGGTTTGTCCATTTATATATACAGGCTATGGTTCAGAAAGTCTTTACGACTTCTGAGCGCTTCAAGAATCGTTCCTTGATTTTAAAACTTGGTCTGAAGTGATGCTTACTTCCATTCTTCAGTGCGGCAGCGCGGATTCAGCCTCCAGAATTCTACTTACCGTAATTCTATTGTAAAAACTGATGAGTTTTTTGACCCCGTAATCAAAAATGATTTAGAATAAAAACATCTACCTCGACCTCCGACCCACATTCCAGTTTTTCCTTCTGCAGCCACAAAAGTTACAGACCCCATGGCCGTCCAGAGCTGAGCAGTTGTTCTTCTCAGCCTGGTAGCTTCATCACACGGGTGTCCACTGATGGATCCACTGGCAGCCGCCCTACAACCTCCTGAACATGGCCCTTTTAATTCAGGTTTTCATTTCATTTTTATTTATTTCAAACATGTAAATTCTCAATCATTACAAAATAGTCTCAAAACAACAGCAACAACGTGGTTAGAGGGGGGTGGAAGGAGCAAAGCTTATTATGTTCCATCCCCGGACGTCAGTTCAGGTAATTTACACAGCACTGATTCACCACAGACATCACCTCAAGGCAGCTGTTTTTCCTCTTTCTTTTGCAGAACCACCAACATTTTCTTCATCCTATAACTGCAAGAAGCTTAAAAAGCTTTAGACTATTAAATTAAGTATTTTAAAAGTTGTGGGGTTTACTAAAGCTTCTTAAAATTAGTGAAATAATCTGCCAAAGTAGTAAAACAATTTCACTTTGGTAAGGATTCTCAAAATATTAATAACCTAAAACATTCAGCTATTGCTTAGCATATAAATCTAAAAAAAGATCAATGATACTTTTTAGCTGGACTTGGTTAGATGGGCAGTTTTTGCAGTGTTCCTGTCTCCTTTGCATTTTCCCAGATTAACAGCAGCAGTCCACAAACCACAGAGACTTCTGCCTCTGGAAGGTCGAGTATTTTGATCTGCCCAGGGACTCATTGTGGCACCTTTGGAATGAGTGCAGGCATGAGAACGGCACACTGCGCCAGCTCATAACTCTCCTCCTCCAATTAGTGCCAGACACCTGGGCGGCCTTGGGTTATGACAGATATAGTTATATTATCCCAAGCTGTGTTACGGATTTCAACCACAAAGCGAGGCAAATCTCTAACAGTGTGCTAATTAATGTCCTTGCTGCTTCCTGAATGCATCAGTCCATCCTGTCAACGCTGTGTTGCCTGATGTTGTAAAAGGATTCAACTAGCGCTATTGCATCTCTTATCATTGATTAATTTAAACCTCTTTGGTGTTAAAAGGCTGCAGCGTTGGATTAATCCATGAAAAAGGAAAACTGACTGTCCCATGCCTTAAAGCATCAGCATCACCTGGCAATGAGTAAGTCATTGTGGAGGAATTCAGACCCACTCTGCTTTGTTTAACTGCACTGAAGTCAGTCACATTCAGAGGCGTAATTAATGCAAAAACCTCGGATCAGTTCATTGCTGCATAAGTAAGTCAGTTTGAGTTTATGGTCGTGAATTGATGGTCGCACATTGTCGTTGTTCTTCCAGTTGGGCAGCCGAGGACTCCAGTAAAACATGAAACAGAAGGAAACAGCTTCTTTGACACACCAGCATACATACAGAACATCTTCGATCCTCTCTGTGCATCTTAAGGGAGATGTGAAGTTGTGCCAGAAACCTTTTAATTTCACATTCAGCAGTCGTACACGCCTTGAAGCGGATTGGCAGCCCCAGACCGTCACATCATCATCATCAAAATGTTTTTCCTGGTTGGTCCGAGAAGGGCCTTTGGGATCCTTTGTGTCACCAACGGTTCTTGGAAATTTCCCAGAAATCTTTCTTGTAGTTGAATCATGACCTCTGACCTTAAACGAGGAAGTTTAGATAATGTTCGAGAACCTCAGGGAGGAGCTCTAGGGTTAATGTTTGTAAGTGTTTTTCTATTTGTGGATCCTAGTCCTCACGTGTTCTTCTACTTATGTTTAGATCACGATATGAAGTTTTCCTACAAAAAATTGCAATGCAAAGTGCTTTATATAACTAACACATAAACCACATTTGCGTCCCTCCCTTACATCATCAAAAGCATGATCACAGTTATACACCCTCCCCAGAGACCCAACCAAAGAGTAGGCATAAAAGGGAGATTGAGCCGAGTTCAGATGAGCAGATATTAGTAAATAATAATCAGTTAAAAGCTCGGCTAAAAAGGTGAATATTAAAAACATGAACATTCTCTGCGGTCCTGAGATCCTCTATCAGCCTGTTCCAGAGGTGAGGGCCATAATAATAGAAAGACGCCTCACCATGAGTCTGTGTCCTGACTTTGGGGATGATAAGGAGACGGCTGCTAGAGGAGCGCAGAGACCGCGAGGGTTCATACGGTAAAAGATAAGAAGGCCCAAGACCATTAAGACACTTAAAAACCATTAAAAGAACCTTAAAATGGATCCTAAAACATACGGGGAGCCAATGCAGTGATTCTAAGACCGGTGTAATGAGCTCCTTCCTCCTGGTCTTCATCAGGACACGAGCTGCTGAATTCTGTAGAAGCTGTAAACCTGAGGTAGTCTTTTTGGGAAGACCAGAAATCGTTACAGTAATCGATTCTACTGGTGATAAAAGCTGCATTAGTGTCTCTGTATTGGTCAGAGAGAGAATGGGGCGGAGTCTGGTGATGTTCTTTAGGTGATAAAAACCTATTTTGGTGATGTTTTTAATGTGAGGGATAAAAGTCACTCAGAGTCAAAAATCACACCCAGGTTCTTCACTTGTAAAGAAGGATTAAAAGACAATGATTGTAGTTTTGGTAAAAGTTTTTCT
Organism: Apricaphanius iberus; assembly: GCA_028564705.1. Taxonomy (NCBI): domain Eukaryota; kingdom Metazoa; phylum Chordata; class Actinopteri; order Cyprinodontiformes; family Aphaniidae; genus Apricaphanius; species Apricaphanius iberus. The sequence continues at coordinate 775,987 of JAPXFQ010001339.1, forward strand.
CTCTGAGCTTCAGGACCGATAACTAAAACCTCAGTTTTGTCCTGGTTGAGCTGCAGAAAGTTTTCTGCCATCCAGGATTTAATGTCTAAAATGCAGTTAAAAAGTGCATCCATTGGCCGTGTGTCATCAGGAGACATGGAGATGTACAACTGTGTATCATCAGCATAACTGTGAAAGTTAACTCCATGTCTCCTGATAACACTGCCAAGAGGGAGCATATACAGGTTAAAAAGCACTGGGAAAAAAATAAAATCCTTGGACATGTGTTCATTTATTTCTTAGGAAATTGGGGAATGTATAAAAGACGACAACAAGCCAAGCAGAGGTGTGAAAAATCAAAGAACATTTCAGCAGGATACATGAAGGTGTGCCTGAAAATGTAAGGTTGCTTTTTTGACATTGATTCGGAGTATTTTGTCCTGGGGCTTTGTTGCGTTCTCAATTATTGGTCTTTATTTATGCCACATTATCTAATCGAAATAATCGTGGTTGGGATGCAATAATACTACTGTTTGCAAGCCGATACCAGTTGGATTTGAGTACTAGCCGATACCGAGTACCAATGACGATAATTCTACCAGGACAGGTTTTATTTTATTTTCCGCTTTTTACAACAAATGATAGTGAATCAGATTAAAAATAAAAATGACAACATAACTAACATTTTAAGTGAAGAAAAAAAATCTGTTTCTACAGTTTAAGTATCCGCTCATGATATTAGTTTAGGATACAAATAGGAGTAGATTAAAATGGTATCGGTGGATGTCTGAAAATTAAACTTGTGAGGAAAAATTTAATACAAAGAAGTTAAAAGCAGCACAAATTTTAAGACCCAAATATCAAAAGTCAAGACTTTTTAATGTGTAATTTACAAATTCATAAACTGAATGCTTTAAGGCTTTTTATGACCCACTAGGAACCCTGGACAATAACTGTTTAAGCCGCTGCAGGCGGTCTATTTTAGTTTACTCTGATCTCATATCAGAAACCTTTAAATCTAACCAAAAACACAGAAACAAAAAGTAATCAGTAAGGAGAGAGAATGGTTTTCTGCAGTACTGTAAGTGTTATCAGTGACTCGTCCACATTTTGATGACAGGGATACAAACAGCCAGGGCAGGTTTCTGCTTATCATCACTACATATGGATACTGAATCCCACCGCAGGGAGAAGCGCAATCCGATCGGTCAGCTTATGATAATATTATAGTTGGTGCAGTGAAAGGTCAAACATGTCGGGCTTTATGTGGCCTCTGCTGAGAGACATCCCAGAAGGCTTCAGGTGGCGCTGCAAAGTGCTTCTGGGAAAAACACGAATGCCGGCGAGGACTCGTGCCTCTTGTTTGACCCGTCTCCTGTTGGGAGACTCAGAAATGCGTGCAGCAGGGAAAAAAAAATACACACAGTTTGCACCGGCTTCGACATCCGGGGGACAGGGAGTAATTGGGGAGGATTAGGTGATGATCATCTCTTTACCATGTGACCAGACTGTTTAAAAGGTCAGCAGCGGCTCGTTTGGCCAGCTGTCTTCTAAACCACCTGTTTTCGCATGGTTTCTGCTGTCGAAATGAGGGCTTCGCTGATGATTTTTCCCACAGGAGGGACGGAGGGAAAGGAGCAGTTTTGGAAAGCATGCAAAATGTTTCACTTCTTCATTTCACACACGTCACCAAGACAGATTTCTGCTCTCCTGTTACTACCTTAATGTGTAGAGCCACAGGTCACCGTCAGCAGCTTGGCCACTTAAACAGCCGTCTCATAACCCAGAAGTAACCATAGACTTTAACAGACTCATCAAATTTGAAATAAAATCACATGAACTATATTTAACGCCTTTCCCACTCTATTTTTGGATCTGCTGGAACAAGTTACGGGGTACCGAGTACTCGGACCACCTGCTTCTGTTTAGAAACATGAAGCTGGATGAACAGCTACAGACCCACCTGTCATGCTTTTATATACTCACCTGCTACTTTATTGGGTACACCAGGTCTTACCTCCTGTTTCCTTCACAACGGCCTCATTTCTTCATGGCACAGATCCAACAAGGAGTCAGAAATCGTCCTCGATCTGGAGATCATGTGAACTTTGCGACACATCGTGCCATCCTGCATCCAATCAGTGTGGACCTTCTCGAGGGGCCAGGGTTAACCCTGCTCCAACTACATCATATTTTTCCAGATTTTCCTTACATTCAACTTTCCATTAATATACCGGGACAAAGAAGTCTGAACGGGCAGTTTCTTTAATGATGAACTTTGGTGGCTTCCCCAACTTGTAGAGGGAGTAAATGACCTTCTGCGGGAAAATTGTGGAGCTACAGCTTTTGTCGTGGAAAAGTTAACATTAGGATATTACTGATATTTTCTCTTTGCCTTTTTTATGTAACCAATCTGATTATATGACCCTACATGATTCTAGACCTGGTCAATTGTACTGGTTTCTGTTGCTACATCCTGGGTTGGCATAGTAACCGTCTTATATATGAAGCGCATTTTGACATTACAAACATTATGCTTCCTCTATCCAGCCGATAATGATCTCAGGATTACTGAATCTATATAAGACTGTGTAGGATGTTGGAAGGCAGGTCAGTATGCATCTATTTCTGTGTAATGTTGTCCTCCTAGTCTGATCAGCGAGTCTGTAATTAAATCCTCCGAAAACTACTGAAGGAATCTTCTCTCATCCAGTTATTTAAGACTTTCTATAACACTTTCTTTCCTTTACATGTCCATAATGTAAGATTTATTCCTTTATCTATTTTTTATTTATATAAAAAAGGTAAAAACTATTTAAGATTATTAATTTTCAAATAAAATAAAAATTTACCTTTTTATAATTTTTGAAAAAAATAAGTAATGAAAACTTCTTTTTAAATGATTTATTCATCTATTTTTTCTTTTTTTGTAAAAAATATAAACACTATTTAAGATGTTCTTAAAATTAGAAAAATGAAAAAACATTTTTTTTTCCTAATTTTACAAAAAAATTAATGAAACATAATAATTTAAAAGTAAAAACTATTTAAGATGCCCTTAAAATTTTTACATCAAAAAATAAATTTTTTGTAATTGTAGAAAATGAAAAGATAATGAAAAATAATTTTGAAATTATTTATTCATCTATTTTTGCATTTTTATTGAAAAATGTAAACACTATACACATTTTTTTTTCTAATTTTAGAACAAAAATTAATAGAAAGATAATTTAAAATTATTTATTAATTTATTTTTCAATATAAAAATGTAAAACAAACTAAGATGTTTGTTAAGATGGTTTCAAGGATTTTTATTACCCACATGTAGACTCAAACACGTAATTAAAAAGGTTAACAACCAGTTTATTTGTGACATTGAGGTTTTCAGCAGGGAAACAGGAACTCAGGGAGAAACCAGAATCTGCAGGTTGAGAGGAAATGTTATCAGTTGGCAGGTTGAGATGGTTTGTGGATGTGAGTATTGAATAAGTGACAGGTTGGAGGAGAATACTCAAGCTCGAGGTGGGTTGTTGGGTCCTGGCAGGGAGATGGATCGAGGTGAACTGGTACCTAGTGAGCTGATAGTTGGAGAGCAATTCCCGATCACAAGTACTGGTACTGAATTTATTTTATAGTCTATGTACTTTATTTTTGCATTTATGGAGATGTTGAACATCTACAAACAAAAACAAGCTGTTTAAAACCATCCGAGCTTAAACAGCGCCATTCTGGTGGATTAAAGGGGAGCTTTGCCATAACTATAAAAGCAGTGAACTCAAGCAATGAACTTATCTTGAATGATTCACGTGAAGGACTATGTTGTTGCTGCTAAGGTGCACACCAACTTGAAGACTGTTAAAAACTCGGACGTAAGAGGCACAGAGATAAGATCTCCTTTTTAAAGGAAAAAAGGAGCGTGCTTTAGCTGCGTGGGTTGTGGACACATTAGCCAAAATTGTAAAAAAAAAAATAAAAAAAAAAATGGTCAGATCTGTGGTCAACAGCATCCAGCTGCGCTTCACATAATTAAAACCAACGAGCATTCATCACCCAACAAACTTGCATCAACTTTTACGCAGACATGTGGTCATATAGGAGGCATATTTGTTCTAAAGAAAAACCCAGCTGACTTTGCATCCAGAGGATTGAATGTATCTGAGTTTGCTCAGCATACCGTTTTCATTGATGGTCCTTCATTTCTGTGGAAATTTGAAAAAAAGAATGGCCACAAACTGACTTTGATTCTTCATTGGAGAGTAATTATCCAAAAGGGCTCATGTGAACTCTCACCAAATCCAACTAACTCTCTCATCTGCTGTTTTTCTGAGTGTCAAAAACTTAGAAAATGTGTTGCTTGGTTTCTAAAGTTGAAAATCCATTTTGGTTAACTTTAGACATTAAAAAAAAGCACAACAGGTTGCTGCTGATGCGGCTCCTTCTCAAAATGAATCATCACAGAAGACGGGAACATCAAGGAAATCCATCTTGATACTTGATGATTTGCTACAAGCTGAGTTGGCTATTGTGCGTTACTGACTGCAACAACAATTCAAGGAAGAAATTGCAGAACTATCTGAAAGGAAGACAGTCAACAAACAATGCTTTATCTATTGGTTAGATCCAACTTGGGAGGACAATCTACTTAGAGCTGGTGCAAAACAGCATTGCCACTGGAAGTAAAGCACCCGATAATATTGGGTAAGAATCAACACATTGCTAAACTTATTCTGAGGCACAATCATGAAATGTCAGGTCACGGTGGACGTAATCACACCTTGTCGGTTGTAAGGAGAAAATACTGGATTATTCATGGAAACTCTACTGAAGAATAATTTCAAATTGTAAGTAGGGGTGCTCCGATTGATCGGCCACAGATAAATATCGGCCGATTTCCGTGGAAAAGTGTCTGACTGGTGTTCGCAGATCACTGCCTTTCATTCCCGATCACAACTACTGGTACTTACTTTATTTTTATAGTCTATGCACCGACTATGAAACGATAACTCTTCCCAGCCAGCAGAGGCGCTGTAGTTTACCCTTCCCCTTCACTCTACTTAGAGCGCATGGCGGAAAACCCACAATCACAAACATGTCTGCCGTGTGGGACTTTTTTTCGGTCTGTGAGAACGATATTAAGTTTGCATCTTGCAAAACTTGCAACGAAAAAATACCCAGCGGAAGAAGGACGTCTAAAAGCTTCAACGCAACGAATTTGATCAGACATTTAAAGAATAAACACTTGACGGAGCATGGTGAGCTTTCGAGGCTCACCGCAGAGCATGAAAAGAAGGCAGCTAACGCAGCAAGCCACAGCCTACACTTGGAAACACTCGGCCATTTGAGCGTTACAGTCAGAAAGCTAAGCAAATTACCTGGAAAACAATCGAGCTTATCGGACTAAACAACCAGCCAAACTATGTGATCGGCATCGGTGATCAGCCTAAAACCTGATCGGAGCATCCCTAATTGTACGTTTTGCAGACGTCATGATGCAAGAGCATTTGATTAAAAAAAACGGCAGACCTGCCAAAGGAAGGAATCACTCCATATTTACCTTCATTTTTCTACTGTTGGAGTTGATTATTTCGGACCTATTGAGGTAAAGAAGGGACGATCAACTTGCACTCAGCTTGGCAAGCAGAGCAGTGCACTTAGAACTCGCAAACTACTTATATACGGAGGACTGCGTAAATGTTCTGCGACAAGTTATCCACATCAGATCGCATAACGAAACAAAATTTATCGGCGCCTCGAGAGAGCTGAAGGAAGTGCTTGAAGCATTAAATTATGAGACGATTAAAAAGGCCCTCATTTAAGTCCACCTTCGAGAAACCATCATGGTGGCATCTGGGAGCGTATTATACATTTGCATTCAGTTTTAAAGCAACAAATTTTGGATGTGACCAGACTCAACACTGTTTTGTGTGAGATTGAAGCAATTCTTAACGATCGTCCAATAACCAGATTATCAGATCATCCAAATGATTCGGAACCCCTTATATCTAATCAACTGCTGCTACTGAGAGGAAAACCTGCATTGCCACATGGACTTTTCAACCCTTCAGATTTTGTACGCGAAATGGCATTGGAAACAAGTTCAACACATCTCTGATTTATTTTGGCAACAATGGTTTCAAGGATACTTACCATCACTTCAAGAGAAACAAAAGCGGAACCAAGTTAAAAGAAATCAAGGTATGGACTCTTCAGCCTCAAGGGGTTCTGGGTGTTTAGGGAAGGTTTTGTTCGTTCTGTAAAACTGCAAACAAAAATTTTATTTTTGAGCGACCAGTTACCAAATTGTGTCTCTTTCAGGAAGTGTGATTACTTTGATGGGGAGATGCATTTGGCGCCGTTTCTTGTTTGTTTGTAATAAGCTTGTATAGAAATTGTTGTGCCTAACAATTAGGGGCCGTCGTGTGAGAGCCAATTAGTGCTCTAATATAAAAGAGGAAGTGGGTGTGTGTTTTTGTGCAACACGCTTTCAAATGCAATGTATGCCGTTTGTTTGACGTTTCAGTGGAAAGAAATATATGGAGCAAATAAATCGGATATACTATTTTGACTGCAATGGTTCGAAAGCTGACGATAGGAGAGGCAAATTATATTTGTTTATGGTGATTTGGTTTAATCCCCTAAAATCGATGCAGAGACCTAGAAAACCATCTTTATTAGACACGAAGAAAAGTTCATCTTTGCTGAATGATTAGTCAATACATGCCAATATATTGTGTTAAGCTAGTTAGTGTTGCATCCTAATGAAGGTAACTGTAAAATCATAAAAAAGAAAAGCTCAGTATTTCTGTATCAACAACAAATTCAAAACAAACTAAAAGTTACGCAAGAGAAAAACTATATACATACTTTAGTTTTAGTATTTCTCAGCATCTAAATTACAAACAAAGCAAAGGTGAATTTAACTAAACAAACATGTTTTAGTTCCTGTTTCTTTGAGTTGAGGTATGTCTTTCACCTTGGAGACTTTTGGTTGCTTTAGTTATACCAACATCTCCTAAAAACACTGTATTGATATTGATTAATTTATTTTCTATTGGCAAATTTTTTTTTAAACGCATCTTGTCATGAAACATTTTTTGTAAAAAGTTATATTTTTTTCTAAAAACGTTTTCAGAAATAATAGCTTGTATTGGTAAAAAAAAAACTTTGATTCAAAGAAACTGAGCTTTTAATCAATTTATTTTCTTGTTAATTCAGAAAAACAAATCTTTATATTCATATTCTTGTTTTGTTAATTAAAAAAACATGTTTTTACATTCTTTCAAGCATACACCAAACTGTAATATGTCAAAACGTTTTCTAATGATTTCATATGCTTTATGTATTTCTAATCACTAAAATAAACCTGTAATGTGGAAGAGGTTATTATTTTGCAGACTTATATCTTTTTGTGTCTTTCTGAATACGTTGGGATGCATTTTCCATAAAACATATGCCCTCTCCAGCATCCTTTTGCATGCCCTAACCTCATCATTATTGGTCTGTGACCAGTGATGATGACAGAGCTCATACCTGCCTCAGTGTATTCTTATTGGTCTTTGGTCGGTAATCACAGGCTGAGCTCTTTAAAGGACTGTGATCAAAGAAGCCATTGTCTTTCCATGCCTATTGGGCGACGGGGGCACTCAAATCTTTGCTAGCAAAATCTCCCCTTTTGGTCCCAACCTGCAGGCCAGGACAGGACCACTTCCCTAAAACCTCCGGAGCATTATTTTACCAAGTTACCCAACCTCCCAATATCTACAGCCAGTTGATCTGTTTGGCACCTGAGCTATCAAGGATAAAGCGAACAGCACTAGGCTGGTTTTAATCATATCTGTCCCACAGATTCCAGTTTGTTCATGTCAATGATAAATCTTCTTCACACTCAAGGGTTAGATGTGGAGTACCACAGGGTTCTGTGCTTGGACCGATTCTCTTTACTATATACATATTTCCAGTTGGTAAAATAATTAGACAACATGGAATGAATTTCCACAGTTATGCTGATGATACACAATTATATTTATCCATAAAACCTGATGCAACCAATCAGTTAGGTAGATTACAAGCATGTCTCGAGACATAAAAACCTGGATGACTCTGAATTTTCTACTTTTAATTTCAGACAGAAGTTGTTGTCTTTGGACCAGAACCTTAAAAAGGAAACTGCTAAATCAATCACTTCATCTGGATGGCATTAATTTGGCCTCTGGTAATAATGAAAAGAACCTCAGTGTAATTTTTGACCAAGACATGACATTTAAATCCCATATTAAACAGGTTTCTAGGATTTCTTTCTTTCACCTCCAGAATATTGCTAAAATTAGAAACATCCTGTCCAGGAGTGATGCAGAGAAACTAGTCCATGCATTTGTTACTTCAAGGCTGGACTACTGTAATTCCTTATTATCAGGAAGTCCACAAAATGCAATTAAAAGCCTTCAGTTGATCCAAAATGCTGCAGCAAGAGTTCTGATGAATATTAAAAAGAGAGATCACATTTCTCCTGTTTTGGCTTCTCTCCATTGGCTCCCTGTTAAATCCAGAATAGAGTTTAAGATCCTCCTCCTTACTTAGAAAGCCCTTGTTTTCTCTCAGTATTTTTCTCCCATAGAAGCTCCACATGGTCTGGTATCCTGCTCAGCTGTAACGCCCCCTGCTGGATGGGGAACATCGGTCCAGATGATGCTCAAAGTCACAGAGCATCCTCCATGCTGTCTCTTTTCTGTCTTCTTAGACCCCCAGACGGTCGTGGCAGATGACCGCTTGTACTGATCCAGGTTCTGGTTCTGGTTCTGATGGAGGTTTCTTCCTGTCAAAGGGGAGTTTTTCCTCTCCAGTGTCGCTACATGCTTGCTCAGTATGAGGGATTGCTGAGGAATAGCTGTGGTTGGAGTCTGCATGATCCGGGCGCAACCTCACATCAAGGACTCAGCACAATCTGCTGGGATTCCTTACATAGAAAACTTTTAACTGATTGGAATGTTTGTATAATTATATTGAAATGACTTTTGTTGTAAAGGGCCTTGAGATGACATTTGTTGTGAATTGGCGCTATATAAACAAAAGTGAATTGAAAAAAATATACATATACCAAGATAGCTCTCTAAAGACAGGATCGACTGAAGTTGCTGCCTGCATCTGAACCCGTTCTTTTAAAATCAGCTTTTCGCTGCTGTTCCTCAACGGACTTTGCCCCGTTTTGGTTGTTCCTCCTTCTCCCTTCATCGTTCGCCATGGACTGGCAGTGAGGACGAAGTCATCACCAGTAGGATAAATTTAGTTTATCTGGGTAGGGTGTAGGCTTCTGTATTAGGTTTAAAACATAAGTTTAGAAATTGTGTGAAATGGTTTAAATGGTTTAAATGATTCTTCTGTAATACTTAAACCACCATTTGCTTGTTGTTGGTAGCATCGCCGCACGCTGGCTTTTGCTGTTGTATGCTTGTTTCTGTTTTCACTGGTTCTTGCTAAAGCGTTATTACCCTGTGTCCTGACTCCAGATCACGCCCTTCGGACACACAAAAACAAGCATCGCACTTATGCTTTGAAATTGTTTGTTTTTTCTAATTCTGTTAGTGTTAGTTTTTTTGGTTGCATACGCTATTCTTTTTTTAAATAGTTTGTAGACTGCATGCTTTAGAATAGATTGGCTGTTGTCACAGTGTCAATCTGTAACATTAAAACAACTATGTTAATAAATCCTGTTATATTTTAAATAGAAATTCCCCTGTTTTATTCAGTGCATGTGGAATTATTGTTACTGCGTCCGAGTTCACCCTTTAAGAGAAAAGAAACTGAATCTGTCTTGCTTATGTTAACGTTCTCCTGGATTTATAGGAGTGGTGCCCAACTTTAATTAATAAATTAGCTCATTGAATTTCATTGATAGTCATATTAATATTAAATTATTATTCACGACTACTGCTGTATTACGACTACTGCAAATTGTGTACACATTGTGCTGTTCCATATGGGGCGCCAAGTGTAAAATTTTCGTTATTTAGTAGAAATGCACTTTTTTTTTGAACATTTAGCTTCATTTTTCCACATTTAGCACACTTTCATACATTTAGGAAGAAAATGTTTCTAAAATTCAACATTAACAGCATATTTACATTTTAAAAATCTAAATTCTAAACATTATTTCGAAATGCAACATGTTAAATCTAAATTTTAAATCTAAATCTAAATGTTAAATCTAAATGTTAAATCTAAATGTTAAATCTAAATCTAAATGTTAAATCTAAATGTTAAATCTAAATCTAAATATTAAATCTAAATGTTAAATCTAAATGTTAAATAATCTAAATAAATCATCTAAATGTTAAATCTAAATCTAAATGTTAAATCTAAATGTTAAATCTAAATCTAAATGTTAAATCTAAATCTAAATATTAAATCTAAATGTTAAATCTAAATCTAAATGTTAAATCTAAATCTAAATGTTAATTCTAAATGTCAAATCTAAATGTTAAATCTAAATGTTAAATCTAAATGTTAAATCTAAATCTAAATGTTAAATCTAAATCTAAATGTTAATTCTAAATGTCAAATCTAAATGTTAAATCTAAATCTAAATGTTATTTCTAAATGTCAAATCTAAATGTTAAATCTAAATGTTAAATTTAAATGTTAAATCTAAATCTAAATGTTAATTCTAAATGTCAAATCTAAATGTTAAATCTAAATCTAAATGTTAAATCTAAATATAATTGTTAAATCTAAATGTTAAATCTAAATCTAAATGTTAAATCTAAATTTTAAATCTCAATCTAAATGTTAAACTTAAATGTTAAATCTAAATGTTAAATCCAGTGTTATAATGAACATGTCCAGTGTTCTAAATGTTCCTAACATTTAGATTTAGATTTAAAATTTAGATTTAACATTTAGACTTAGATTTAACATTTAGATTCAGATTTAACATTTAGATTTAACATTTAGATTTAACATGTTACATTTCGAAATAATATTTAGAATTTAGATTTTTAAAATGTAAATATGGTGATAAATGTTGAATTTTAGAAAAATTTTCTTCCTAAATGTATGAAAGTGTGCTAAATGTGGAAAAATGAAGCTAATTGTAAAAAAAAAGTGCATTTCTACTAAATAACGAAAATTTTACACTTGACGCCCCATAGTTCCATTGTATAGACACAACACATGAATGAATGAATGAATGTACATACAGACTATTGATCCCACAGTGTGGAAGTTTACTTGTTAACTCAACACACACATAAAATGAATAAGAATAAATAAAAATAACACTTTCTGTTAACAAAATAACTCAAAGTTCTTGACGGAGTTGGATGCAATATTCATGAAATGTGAATAATGAGTCAAGGACCGAATGATTCCATTTTGGGGATGATCAGGTATGATGGAGGAATCTGAACTGTACTGAGGTGTTTGGAGGGGTTAAGCTCTCCAACTTCTGCTTTTCTAGTTATTTTAAGATCATTTCAGATTAATTCAGTGAGTTTGATATTTTTATGAGCAGTGACTTTCTAAGCCTTATGCTAGATGCATGTGCTGATATCAAAGCCAAGGTGCTACTAAGTGACTGGATGCCCATAGACATTATGTCTGCTGTTTGTGTGTTTTTCTAAAATGTACAGAACAGTTAAATGTGTCTCACCCGACCGGGTGGCTCTCTGGGTGATCTGCACCCCTAAATACCTGATCCTAGAATCGCCCCTGGTCACAGAAGTAAAAGTTTTATGTAAAAAGCCGGTTGGATTGTGTTTTCCATCAACCAGCAGCACCGATGCTGGCTTCAGACAGCAGGATGGATTTATCTGATCAGGATTAACTGTGGAAAGTACAGCTTGCTGCCTGAATGTAAAACTGTACCATAAGTGTTATTTCTGAGATGTCAGAGCCTCTCCAGCGTTCTCTGACACATACCTGACACCGCTGGACTTCCATCTGTGTCTGATGAAGATCTCCTCTTCATCACTGTCATCCCTGCGTCCCAGAGGAGCCGCCTGATGCCTCCCAACAAACAAGCGCCGATGCCGAAGCGTTCCGTAAACAGATCCGGAGCGGCTGCCGGTCCGGCCCGTTCCACCGCTCATCAATCACGCCGTGGCGTCCCACATGTGGCTGTCAGCTCCGGGGTCAGAGTGGCGATTCCTCGTCTGTAAGTGGAAAAGCAAAGCGCAGCGCAGACGGAAAGGATAAATTACAGGAGAGGTGAAGACAGGGAGCATTCAGCAGCTGGCCGTCAGATTTTATTGCTTTTCATTGCTTCCCGATGGCCCAGGAGGGACGGCCTGTCAGTCGGCCCCGACGTGCTCATCCTCTGCAGCTTGGTTAAGTCATCACAGCCCGAAACGTTCAGGAACACATGAGGCTAGGGATGTGTACGGGCGAGAATCGGGTCGCACGTTCTGCATCACGATGCAGGGCCCACGATACGATGTACTGTGATACTATGGGTATGGCTATTAGGATTTTTGAAACTAATTTAATTTTCATTCAGTCTTATTATTGCATGCAGTTGATCAACTGGAACGAAGGAGGAAAAAACCAGCATCAAAATACCCGTCACACTTTTGATTTCACCACAAGAATTACTGTCATCATTAATGGTTCCAATAAGATGTCAAAAAAATCACATGAGAATGGTTCTTTTGAACACTGATGCAATATCGTGACATAAAATATCGCAGCATTTGCATACAAGGAGAAATAGAAACAAATTCAAATTACGAATGGAAGAGAGGAGCAGATGGAACTGATATTTTTTCGATTTAAGAAGTTAAAATTTTTTGATTTGGTTTCTTTTCTTTGCTTAATTGAAAAAAAACAAGTAAATTGTGGCTCAGGTAGGTATTTCCTCCTCTGTGGCTGAGAATTGTTCTGTTTTTATTATTTCTTATTTCTTTTGATTGTTCTTATTAGGGATGCACCGATACCAATACATTCTTAAGCACTGTGTCAATATCGGCAATGGGGAGCCTAAGCCCCGCCCTTCTACTTGCTGTCATGGGTCGCCTAAAGCCAAAAAAAGTCAATGGAGCGATTAAAGTTATTTTCTGTTCCAGTATAAAATGCGTCGTGGATCCAACATATAATGTCCGTGAATTTTAAAGACTAATTTTGATGCAGAGAAAACGCTGATTTTCGACCGGAGGTAAAAGTTACTTTAGGTTTTGCGTAAAAACGTTTAGCGGACTACAACTGCAGAAGAAGAAGGAGAGCGATGGTCGTAGCCTCCAGGACGAAGAAAGGAGCATTAAACACGGAGAAAACCTCTATAAATCTGACCATGAGGAAAGTAGCAGCTATGTCGGGGATAAAGCAGTCGGTGGAGTGAGAGCCAGCATGGAGGAGAAGCTCTACAAGCTCTAGGTGAAGGTTTTACGTGCTATAGCTAGTGCTAGCTATAGCTAGTGCTAGCTATAGCTAGTGCTAGCTCCTGTTAGCCACATGGCGTCATATATGCGACTTCTGATTTGTAGGCATTTTAAATGCGAATTTCTACAATCAAATAAATCCCAAATCACTGGACAAACACAGTAGAAATATACATCATTAGTTATCATTTAAATCAAAGTACAACATATGTGTGATTCAGGACGTAAGACAAAGCGGACCAGGAAATAACTTTTATCGCTCCATTGACTTCCATTCATTATTTTATCGACAGGAAGGGGAGGAGAGTTAGGCTCCCCATAGTTAACCCACACCATGAACCAATAATGCAAACAATTCACAGAAAATGTTTCTTTTTCACTTGAAATTTTAGTTTTGTGGACATTTTTATTGATTTAAAAAAAAAATGTAATTCCTCATCATTTGTTGTAACAAGCAGAGAAGAAAACCTGTCTTTCAATTCATTGCATTTTGTTGTGTGGTAGAAGTATCAGTGTTTGTAATCGGTATCGGCAACTACTCAGATCAGAGTATCGATATCGGTTTGAAAAAAGTGGTATCGTTGTATCGCTAGTTCTAATAAATGAAGATAAACCTGTAAGGTAAATGGGAGAAGGTATGGCTGAATACAGTTTTTGTTCAACCTGCCTCCCTTACAAACAAATACCAAAATAAATACGCATTAAGGAATACCAGTAAATGTGAATTAAAAAAATATATAATTATATATATATATTGGCATGTTGATATATTCTTATCCCTACATTAATCAATTCTGTACTCATCAGTATCTATTCGGGATAAAAAGTAGCTATACCATCAGTGCTAATTCTTTTATAGAAGCAACCAAATGGTTTTAATGTGAAATAAAAGCAAACATTTTGCGCCTCTATGAAAACATGGATGATAGGCTGGGCGAAATGGCCTCAAATCTATACTTTAAAGCATGTGCGACAACAATATGCATTGCGGTTTATTCTTATATTTCTTTAAACATGTCAAAATGACTGTTTGTGAACATTCTCACTTTCCAGATTTTGTTGATAATGCAACACAAAAATTCTCACAAAATAAATAAATATGAAGATACTTTGAATTAAATAAAAGCTAATTATTATAAAAAATAAAGTTCTAAATTGTCTGCTTCCCTGGTTACTTGTTTATACATTTAAATTTGCACAAAAAGAAACCTGCAAATATTTCAACAGGTTTCCCTTCTGTTAAATAGAAAACAACAACCTTTAAACTTTCAATATCCAGTGTGAAGACAAACATTGAACATCAGTATCCTTGTGTAGCCTTCCTGGTACAAAGCATGTAGGCTCAGCTTGATGACATCATCAAAATGCATAACCGCAGTACGGCGGCACAGTCAAAACCTCTACTTATGGCTAAATTTAAATTGGCCTGTTTCATGCATTTATTTTTTAAATAATTCTGTTGAAGCATGGATGAAAAGCAATGTCTGACTTTCATTGGTCAACATTTATATAATTTTTATTTATTATTACTTTTGTCATAATAAAGTTATTTCTGCGACCATTATGAGTTTTTCTTTGATTTAATGAAGGGTACCAACAATTTTCTCCACGTCTGTATGTATATATATATATATATATATATATATATATATATATATATATATATATTCAATTTACTTTTTTTTCTATAGCGCCAATTCACAACAAATGTCATCTCATGGCAATTTACAACAAAAATCATTTCATTACAATTATACAAACATTCCAATCAGTTAAAAGTTTTCTATGTCAGGAATCCCAGCAGATTGTGCTGAGTCATTGATGTGAGGTTATATATATAATATACAGTACAGGCCAAAACTTTGGCCCCACCTTCTCATTCAGTGCGTTTTCTTTATTTTCATGACTATTTACTAGGGATGCACCGATCCGACTTTTTCAGTCCCGATACCGATGGCTGGATTTTGTGTATCTGTCGATACCCGATACCATTTGTGACAGTTTCGGGGTCCTGTCACTATGGCTGCGATCTCTCTTTGAGATATCTCTGCGATACCCCTTTGGCTGACTGGTTAGCGCACCTGACCTTCACCTGGGAGTCGTGGGATCGAATCCCGCCTGGGCCCTCGTTGTGTACCTTGCCACATATTGTTGAGTTAATAAACTGTATAACTTCTGGTGCCTTTCTTGAAGAAACTAAAGGCAGCGGACTTTACAAACTAAACATAACTGAGACAAAATAACAGATGTAAAATATAAAATTACCACAAAAATAACATTTCAAGTGAAAAATTAATCTTTTTGGTGAATTTGTTGCAGATTTTCCCCATTTTGAGTATCGGTTTATGGATACCGATACCAGTACATTAGGCAGTATCGGGGCCGATACCCGATACCAGTATCGGTGCATCCCTACTATTTACATTGTAGATTCTCACTGAAGGCATCAAAACTATGAATGAACACATATGGAATTATTATAGTACTTTTATAATAACGTGTGAAATAACCTCCAAAGTAACTGGACCTGAACCCAATGGAGATTATTTTGGGTGAGCAGAACCGCAGAGTGAAGCCAAAAGGTCCAACAAGTACTAAGCATCTCTGGGAACTCCTTCAAGAATGTTGGAAAACCATTTCTGGTGACTAGAAGCTGAAGAGAATGCAAAGCAGTAATCAGAGCAAAGGGTGGCGCATTGGAGGAACCTAAAAGTTATTTCACCCTTTTTGTTTAAGTACATACAGTAATTCCAGACATCATGAAAATAAGTCATAAATCTACTAGAATAAAGTCATAATGTAACCTGTGGGCTGGTTTTGGTTCTATTACCCAGAAGCTGTTGGGGAACCCGAGACGCGGCGCGGCGACAGAACAGCGAATAAAACACAACGTTTTTCATCACCATACTTTTTCTGACAAAAGAAAAATTGTTGGAACCCACGATGATGATGATGATGAGGGGAGCTGTTAAAGTGAAGTCTGTGGAGCATTTTGTGGAATTGTACTTTTAGTACGTCAGCATCAAAGAATATTCAAGAAAATGCATCTTTTCATCACCAAGTCTAAAGAATTTAAGACTTTTTCTTTCTACCTTAGTGTGAAAGTAATAGTTTACCTCTTTTATCCTTATTGAATGAGTTCCTACCAAAACTGAAGTCACATTTGACTCTTCAAGACAGAAACCAAAGAATCAAAGCATATTATGCAACGCAAGGACAAATACCAAAGGTGGGTTGTAACTTGTAACTAGTTACATTTACTCATATTTACTTGAGCAACTTTAGGAAAATATACTTTTTAGACTGAACTTTACAGAAGTAGTCCCACTCTTGCATGGTACACTTTTTGGGTAACCAACCCACTTCTGATATATATATATATATACAGACGTGGACAAAATTGTTGGTACCCTTCATTAAATCAAAGAAAAACTCATAATGGTCACAGAAATAACTTTAATCTGACAAAAGTAATAATAAATGAGAATTATATAAATGTTGACCAATGAAAGTCAGACATTGCTTTTCATCCATGCTTCAACGGAATGATTAAAAAAATAAATGCATGAAACAGGCCTGGACAAAAATGATGGTACCCACAACTTAATATTTGGTTGCACAACATTTTGAGGCAATCACTGCAATCAAATGATTCCTGTAACTGTCAATGAGACTTCTGCACCTCTCAGCAGGTATTTTGGCCCACTCCTCATGAGCAAACTGTTCTAGTTGTTTCCGGTTTGAAGGGCGCCTTTTCCAGACAGCACGTTTCAGCTCCTTCTAAAGATGCTCAATAGGATTGAGATCAGGGCTCATAGAAGGCCAGTGTTTTCCTCTTAGCCCTTCTTGGGTGTTTTTAGCTGTGTGTTTTGGGTCATTTTCCTGTTGTAAGACCCGTGGCTACAGTCCCATGGATCGTACATTACTGAATGACATGTGCAGCTGTAGTCACAGAAACATCTAGCTGCTTGGAGATGGTCTTATAGCCTTTACAGTTAACATGCTTGTCTATGATTTTCTTTCTCATCTCCTGAGACAACTCTTTCCTTTGCTTCCTCTGGTTTATATTGAGTGTGGTACACACCACGTCACCAAACAACACAGTGACTACCTGGAGTCCTATATATAGGCCCACTGAGTGATTACAGGACTGTAGACACCTAGGAAGCTGATTAGTGGACATACCTTGGACTAACATGTCCCTTTGGTCACATTATTTTCATTCTTTTCTAGGGGTACCATCATTTTTGTCCAGGCCTGTTTCATGCATTTATTTTTTGAATCATTCCGTTGAAGCATGGATGAAAAGCAATGTCTGACTTTCATTGGTCAACATTTATATATTTTTTATTTATTATTACTTTTGTCAGATTAAAGTTATTTCTGTGACCATTATGAGTTTTTCTTTTATTTAATGAAGGGTACCAACAATTTTGTCCACGTCTGTATATATATATATATATATATATAATCCGCCCCACATTTCTGCACACTGAAATGTGCTGTCAATTTAAGCGCTAACCTGTTTTCTCTTAGTCTCCTCCTACAGTAGGTGCTCCTGACCCGCCCTGCTTGACGACCCTGACTAAGATGGAATTGCAGTGACGGAAAGTTCTCCACGTCCTGCAACAAACTTCTGCTTCTGCATCAGTTCTGTTGCTCTTTCTGTCTCTGCTGCCTTCTCCAAACCACAGACGGTGTCTACAGATGACCGCTTATGCTGAGCCCGGTTCTGCCGGAGGTTTCTTCCTGTTAAAAGGGAGTTTTTCCTTTCCACTGTCGCTTCGTGCTTGCTCGGTGTGAGGGATTGCTGAGAATTACACGACGCAATCTTCTGTGGTTCTCTAATTTCTAAATTAAACATTGTATTGTAATAACTCTTCTTGTAAAGTACCTTGAGATTACATCTGTTGTGAAACGGCGCTAAATAAATAAACTGAAATGAATTGAAATTGAAATAAATGCAGGACAAATTCATCCTCATCAAATGAATAGACAAATGAATGGCTGCAGCAACGCAATTCTATTTGTATAGCACTGTTTCAACACAAGCTAATGATTCGCTGATTAAGAAACCAAACATGTGATAAAATCATAGAAAGAGAAGTAAGACAAAAAAAACAGCATAAAAGTATGAAAGCGTGAAATATGAGAATCAATCAAAGACGATATTTTTAAGGTGGTTTGGATAATTTGGTGGTAGAGAAACAAACGCGGCATATGACCAAAAACAGCAATTCAGGAAAAGCATAAAAAGAAAATGCATGTAAAACATTATATTAGAACATTACTCAAAGGCATCAGAGTTTTAATGTTTGATTTAAAAGAGCCGAACGATTCAGCAGCAGAAGTTTGTTCCAGATTTGCTGCTTCACCAAGCATGTCCACGGTATACAGCGCAAACATCATAAAAGGCCAAATCTGCTAAAATAAAATGTCTAAAAAAAAAAACTCTGCCACTGCAAGACATATTTAACTGGAATGTAAAGCATGCATATTAGCTAATATAATATGACGTTGGTATGTGAATCAAAGTTATTTTTATTAATATTATTATTAGCTCCTATATTCATCAAAGCTTATAGTCTGATTGAGTCACATTTACACATTTTTTACTCATTTCTGCAGTCCAGTTCAGATAAAAATTCAACTGATTCATATTCAGAGTGCAGCTGCGTTTTTGGACATGTGAATCACCTATTTCGATTGTAATTGTGACGTTTCAGCAGAGTGGTTTTAAAATGTGCACTTCTGACGCATTCAGGAGATCAGGAGATTTGACTTCTTAACCTTGACGGGCTAAAATAAACCCTCTGGTTGCCATGGCGAATCATTGAATCAGTGATTGTCAGCAGGGTCGCGTTGAGACGAGGCAATTTTATTTATACAGAACAACTTCAACACGACCGCAATTCAAGGTGCTTTACATGATTCAGTGGTAATGCAAACAAATAGATGATAAAAATATTAAAATTAAAACAGATGGAAGCATTAAAAACTAAATTTATGTGAGAGTATGAAATTTAAAAACAAAACATAAGAATCCATCAATAAAAAAAGGTGTAAAGAACGATTTAATGCAAAAGAATTTAGGTTAAAAACAGATAAAACACAATCAGTTAAAAAATAAGAATAAAAATCATTTAAAAAAAACGCAATTTAGGGCTCGAAGGCAAATCTGAATAGTAGAGTTTTTATTAGACCATGCGTCTTGGAAACTCATGCTGCAATATTTCGCATTTCTTCTATCATTTTATGACTCATGGGTAGATCCTCCGATATTTGATCCTGTGATATTCAATAAAAGCCAGCACGGAAGGAAGACAGCTCGTTGGAGATGCGCATCAACCTAAGTTGGTTCCTGTTTCTTCCCATGCATGTATGAGAAATAATACTCGTTTTTTTTTTCTTCCCTCAGGGTTTATAAATATTTCCAAAATTTTTTGGCCCTTTCGAGCCGGATTCCAATACACCTGTATTACTGTGAACCCACTGAGGAAGTGCTGAAGGCTGTGCAAAGCCTCTACTTTTATGCAATGGGCGCCCCATTTGGGTTCACAGATTTATATTCCTTTGGTTGACACTCAGGTTTTTCTCGGAGCGACTTTAAGGCTCAATCCACGATTTAACTTCTGCCGTCCTGCTTGATGAAAAGTGGCTCCAAACTTGTCTGGGTGAGTAAATAAACGTAATATTTGCTAGAAATAAGGTCAAGGTAAAACATTTTTTTTTAAATTTCTTGACACAAAGTTGATAAACCGATCAGCTGCTGTAAAATGCAACATGAAATAAGTCTGTAACAGTAGCCGTGTATTTTTTTGTCAAATGAATAAGGCATCTGTGGTGGAAAACAGTGGGTGTCTGAGAGGCAGCGGATGAGGATAATACAAAGTGTCAGCTGTCTTCTTACAATAAGTTTATTTTACATGCGCATGGAGAGTCCACAGGGAGCTCTGAGGTTCTTCACAAAGTCACAAGTATATATATACTGATTTAACCACACCCTATCGGATTTGTTGCTGACCGGTTCATTAATCAGCTCTGAGAGAACAAACGACTTCATACATGGTTGCAGATAGAAATTGCTGAGAGAAAAGACGCCCTGTTTTAGCAGTCAAACGGGACGTGTCACAGAACAGCATAACTCATCAATAACTAATCATGTTTTATCTAGGTACTGTGAATAATGAATAAAAAGGCTTATAACTGCATCTATATGTAAACATAAATAAAATATCCGTTTGTGCGACGTTGAGGGGCTGTATTAACGAAGCAGGAGCTGTGGTCTAGAAGTGCGACAGGAGAAAATAAAAGACGTGGAACAGTCCAGAGTGTTCAGCTGGAGATGTCCTCCCCATCCCAGACATCTGAACAACAGTGAAGGTGGGAAAAGCTGTAAATACATCTATTGGATCTCTAGTTTATTTTGTTTTGTACGTGGAACGACATTGTGAAGAATATGTTGTTCTTGTGCTCCTGTAAAGGATTGAACGTTAAAAGCAGAAATGATTCCTAATCGTCTCCTTCTTCCCTGGAAGTTTAACTGGCAGCTGTGAAGACGGCCGCCAACCTTGCCAGGAGTGGACGTTTGACCCAACGTCAGAGCGGGAAGCACAGAGAAAGGACCGGAAACACCAGAGCTGGGCTAAAGGTTAAAGGTCATGACCCCGACCCAGCATGGCAGCAGGACAGCTATCATCACATGTACACACGTGGCCGGTTTTGGTTTTTTAACGAACATTTCGCTCACCTCGTTTACACGCCTCACGGGATAAGAGTTTTTTTGTGCCAAACCTGTAGGAGGCAGTAGTTCTCACAAACCGTGTCCACTCAGAGTAACTTTCTACTCTCTCACTTCTGCACACAGCAGTGATAGAGGTTGTAAAAACAAGCGAGAGAAAAGTGATGCCGTCGTAGCTCTGACGGCAGAAACGCAGTTTCTGAGTGGAAAAAGACGTAACGGCAACTAAAACTGCCGTTACATCTGTCCGCATGCAGACGCTAAAAACGCAGATAACAACTTTTGGCTGGAGTTTTTGAAAAATCTCCGTTTACGTGTGGATGACAGGCCAGACCTTAGGGAAATATCTCATGCCCTGTCCACACGTAGTCCGGTATCTCACAAAACGGAGATATTTGTCTACGGTTTGGGCTGTCATCCACACGTAAACAGAGATTTTCGGCAACGAAAACGAATCTTTTCAAAAACTCCTGGCCGAAGTGGGATCTGCGTTTTCTCCTTTTTAAATATCTGCGTGTGGACAGATGAAACCGGAGTTTTAAGTGCCGTAACGTCACTATCGGCGATAAAAAATGCTCTAATATCACACGTGCGACCTGTGTTTACACTCAGAAACGGCATTTATTCCGTCAGAGCTGTTTGTTTTTAATCAAAGCGCGTTTTGTTCGTTTG
This sequence comes from Apricaphanius iberus, assembly GCA_028564705.1. NCBI lineage: Eukaryota > Metazoa > Chordata > Actinopteri > Cyprinodontiformes > Aphaniidae > Apricaphanius > Apricaphanius iberus. The sequence continues at coordinate 797,746 of JAPXFQ010001339.1, forward strand.
CTTTAACAGCTCTGTTACTGCTGCGTGCTGAAGATAGAAAGCTACTCCGAGCAGATGGGATTTAGGAGAACTACTGCCCCCTACAGGTTTGCCACGTCTATGAATGCGCTGAAAAACGCATTTATCTGGTGTTGCGTTGATCGAGATTTGTTTTCTAAAAGAGCGGAGGAAAATCTTCGCTTTTCAAAAAAAAACAAAAAACAGCGTATTAGGCATGGTGCTGGAGGAATCGGAAAATTGTGATCCATTTTCAATTTCAATTCAGTTTATTCCCATAGAGGGAATTCCCAACAAATGTCATCTCAAGGAACTTTACAATAAAAATCATTTCAATCCAATTATCCAAACATTCCAATCAGTTAAAAGTTTTCTATGTAAGGAATCCCAGCAGATTGTGCTGAGTCATTGATGTGAGGTTGTGCCCGGATCATGCAGACTCCAACCACAGCAATTCCTCAGCAATCCCTCATACTGAGCAAGCATGTAGCGACAGTGGAGAGGAAAAACTCCCCTTTAACAGCAAGAAACCTCTTGCAGAAACAGAACCTGGATCAGTACAAGCGGTCATCTGCCACGACCGTCTGGGGGTCTGAGAAGACAGAGAAGAGACAGCATGGAGGATACTCGGTGACTTTGAGCATCATCTGGACCGATGTTCCCCATCCAGCAGGGGGCGCTGTAGCTGAGCAGGGTACAACTCTGGCTCACTGGTAGAGTAATTGGCTTGCAATCGGGTCGTAGGTTCGATTCCAGCTTCCTCCATTCACATGTCAACGTGCCCCTGGGCAAGGCACTTAACCCCCAATTCGACATCGTCCTAGCGAGCCATGTTGGCTATCGGTGTATGAATGTGAGTGTGAATGGGTGAATGTAAGACTAGAAAAGCGCTATATAAGTTCAGTCCATTTACCATTTACGAGAACATGTGGAGCTTCTATGAGGAGAAAAACACAGAGAGAAAACTGGGTTAAAAATCACAATAACAGCAGAAAGAATAGATCTGGAGAGTAGTAGGAGAGAAAAGTAGAAGAGAGAAGAAAAGTGGTCAGTCTGTCCTCCAACAGTCTAAACCTATAGCAGCATAACTACAAAAATATCTCAGGATAACCTAAGCCATTGTAACTATAAGCTTTATCAGAAATGAAGGTTTTAAGCCTAGTCTTAAAAACAGACAGAGAATCTGCCTCATGGACTAAAACTGGGAGCTGGTTCCACAGGAGAGGAGCCTGATAACTAAAAGATCTGCCTCCTATTCTACTTTTAGAAATCCTAGGAACTACCAGTAGACCTGAGAACAAAGTTCTCTGTTAGGAACATATGGAACAATCAGATCTCTGATGTACGATGGAGCTGATTATTAAGGGCTTTATACGTAAGGAGGAGGATCTTAAACTCTATTCTGGATTTAACAGGGAGCCAATGGAGAGAAGCCAAAACAGGAGAAATGTGATCTCTCTTTTTAATATTCATCAGAACTCTTGCTGCAGCATTTTGGATCAACTGAAGGCTTTAATTGCATTTTGTGGACTTCCTGATAATAAGGAATTACAGTAGTCCAGCCTTGAAGTAACAAATGCATGGACTAGTTTCTCTGCATCACTCCTGGACAGGATGTTTCTAATTTTAGCAATATTCTGGAGGTGAAAGAAAGAAATCTTATAAACCTGTTTAATATGAGATTTAAATGTCATGTCTTGGTCAAAAATTACACCGAGATTCTTTACATTATTACCAGAGGCCAAATTAATGCCATCCAGATGAAGTGATTGATTTAGCAGTTTCCTTTGTAAAGGTTCTGGTCCAAAGAGAACAACTTCTGTCTGGATTTAAAACTAGAAAATTCATCCAAGTTTTTATGTCTTAGAAACATGCTTGTAATCTACCTATCTGATTGGTTTCTTCAGGTTTTATGGATAAATATAATTGTGTATCATCAGCATAACTGTGGAAATTCATACCTTACTGTCTAATTATTTTACCAATTAGAAAGTTATAAATAGTAAAGAGAATCGGTCCAAGCACAGAACCCTGTGGTACTCCACATCTAACCCTTGAGAGTGAAGAAGATTTGACAGATATGATTTAAACCAGCCTAGTGCTGATCCCTTGATCTCTACAACATGTTCGAGCCTTTCTAACTCAAAAGCAGCACTGAGATCTAAAGCAGAACGGCTGAAAAATGGAAGCAATAAGGTGCTAAAATGGCCTAGTCAAAGTCCAGAAGCCAAGAAAATTGAAATTATGTGTTGTTTTATTGCTCAGATTGGTTTCATTTCTAAACCAGGTCATGTATCTAAACTCGAGTCGCGTTGAACTCAAAGAAAAGCAGGAAGACGAAGGCTGGTCGCCCACAAGGAAGAACTTCAAGTTTTAGTCCTGAGAAAGCCACACAGAATCATTCAGACAGAGTAGAGTTTGTTTCTGTTTGTGCTGGTCGTCAAAGCTCCAGAGGCCGGACCAGAGCCCTGGCCTCTGCGTCGGTAGACGGGACGTCGACCAGGTGGTGGAAAAACGGGCGTCCGTGGATGCAGGTCCGGTCGGTTCCGCCCAGCTGCCGCTCCATCCGCCCGACGAGCTCCTCCACGTCCTCGCGGCGCAAATGTGAAGGCAGCTGACGGGCCAGACGAACCGCCTCCGCCTGAGCCGGGGAGAGACATCAGCGGAGGTAAAGGAACGTCAACGGCGACGGGGGTTTCCGTTTTACCTTTAGGTAGTTTGTGACTTTAAGCGGACGGCACTGCTGCACCGCGGAGGCCTTCCTGTGAACGACTGCTGTCAGGAGCTCCCTGAGGTCCTCCACGCCGAGAAAAGGCACGCAGTCGGCCATGGCCGTCACTTCCAGATGTCTCTCTGCGGACAGGAGGCCTGGCCAAAGCAAGCAGAAAACGAGGATTAATACACTCCAGACGCTGCTACCTTCTCCAGGAAGGAATAATAAATAAACACTGAGCTTTACAGCAGAGCTGGTGACCAAGTACAACAACCCCAGGGCCAAATGGAGTGTTAAATGACTAATAGAAGCCCCAGAAGACTGGAAGGAAGCTGTCTAGTAGGCTGGAAGATGGATGGCCTCACAGTTTATGAGGAAATACAGTAAATCATCCTCAATTCTGATTCTGATTTAATAACCCGAACAACAAAATGCCTAAGGAGGTCGTTTGCCAGTAGAAATACGCAAAGCATTAGTTACCAAAGAAAAATATGTTTAATATAGAGGAAACTTTTTTTTTTTATCAAGATGAGAAGAAAAGATGCAGATTTTATATAATTTTTACAGCAGAAGCTTAAAAAAAAGATTGAAAACATATTTAAGCTTTGGCATTATAAAAACAGGAAGGTAAAAAGTTGTTTTTTTTAAACCTTTAATTATTTTCTGCTAAATGCTTTATTACCGACGCTCATGCTCAAAAATAAACTTCATTCACTCATTCGAAAGAAATTCAAGAACGGAAATGGTTAAGTTAAATTAAAGTCTTTTTATCGACATTTTAAGACAACTTATACTCATTTCAAAAAACAAAATCCTTAAACTTGTTTTCAGTTTTTTCCTTAGTGAATTGTATGAAAGACAATAACAAGCCGAGCAGAGGGGAAATAAAAAACCTAAGAATATTTCAGCAGTTTGCATAAAATGTTGTTTTTGTAACATTGGTAACATTTTTTTTACATTAATCTTCATTTACTGCAGATGTCACAAGTATATTTTGTCTTTATTGCATTCTAAATTATTGGTTCCAGAACTCTTTATTATTGCTACATTATTTTAAAGTCCGACTCAAGAAACAATGGGGAGAAAATTCAGATTTTTAAATTCTAAAGTCGTCATTTGGTCCTTTAACAAAATAAGAAAAGAAGAAAATAGCAAAAATCATTCTTGAATTATTATTCACAATTTATTAGTGTGTAATAATTTCAAAATTATTGATTTGTAGGCCTCTGTCCCCTGGTATCAAGTATATCAGATTGTGTAGAACCAGGTTTTGAGCAAAGTTTTTAACATAAAATGATGTAAAAGGTTGTAGATGCAAAAAGTTTCAGAAACTGTATGAATCAAATATGATATGTTTGGCTTTATAGGGTTAGGGACCCAGATATCAAAATTACAGACTTTTAAGAATGTTTTGTGCTTATTTATTTCATTGCAGGCGTTTTGCAGTAAGCACACGTGTGTGAAACCAACAAGTCTTTCATGCTTTTCTACAACAAAAAACACAATTAAAAATGCAGAAAAATGTTTGTGTGAAACTGATTTGGAAGAAGAAAAGGTATTTAATCCAAATCCAGTTTAACCATAATAAGTTCAGGCTGCTTCACTCCTATAAAAATATATGCAAAACTTTGAACAACTTAAAACTCTTTTTAATGTATTATTTCCAAAGTCATAAATCGAATGCTCTTAAAGATTTTTAAGACCCTGTAGGAGCGCTGGATGAAGTATAATGATGGAGGATAAAATACCATTCCATTCTTATACCGTCTCTAAACTGACAGGTACATATGTACCCGAGTCCTGATCGGGAGGTAACGTCCGAATTTCCATCGAGTCTGAAACTAGGTGATCGGATCGGGGACATCCCTATGTAGGGTCAGTAAAAATATGATTTAAAAAAACGCAACAATGAACGGATTCTGTACTGTGCAGGGTTCGGAAGCCAGACTGGAACGGATCGAAGAGGTTAAAATCATCTAAAAAAAGAGGTCGTTTGGGTATAAAACATACTCTCTACGAGTTTCGATGGAAACTGTATGAACATTGCCAAAGACGGAGGGATCCAGACCCGGTTTCTTTTGGTACTGACTGGACCACAGTGTGTTTGAAAGCTACCGTTTAATGAGACGTTTTACAGCTGGATGCTGCTGATGAAATGCAGGGAAACGAGGACAAAACCTCTGTAGAGATGTTTTCTGACTATGATGCACTGCTGCATGTTTGGAGAAAACCAAGGTGCTGTAATGGCCTAGTCAAAGCACAGACCCCACCTTTCAGGGATCAGAACCCTTCAGCAAAGCTTGCTGAAACGCATTTGCTTGCTGAGACATCCTGGGCTGTGCCACCAGGTGTAACGGAGAGGAGTTGTGTGTTCCTGTTACGACCGTATTTGGCATCAGTCCCGTAAATCCGCCTCCTGCAGCGGTGTCGGCGGTGCCAGAGGAAGCATTCCAGGAATTCCTTAAAAGGGCAACTGTCCCCGATTCCCAGCACGACGGGGTCCGGTCCTACCGTGACACAGTGCTGCTGGGCAGAAAGCCAGGGTCAGCTGGGGTCGACGGCTCGGCCAACAACAACCGCCGCCGCACACGAGACACGATGATGATGATGAAGCCAGACGAATGCCTACGTTTAGGAAGACGTTAATTCATCAGGAGCTCCTCAGAGTGTAGAGGAGGCAAGGATGGCCGTCATGTAGGGCTAAAATATTCATACCAGGGACGTCCCAACCAGCATTTTAGGCCTTCCATCCAATATTTTTCCTTTAGTGTGGAAATATATAAAAGTGAAGTATATTTATAGCAAAGAACTCTACGTAACTTTTGTTTACGACTAATTTCATTAATAAGCATTACCATTATTGTTGTAATAAAGCCATCAAAATGTTGTTGGATTGAAGGTCAACTTTAGTTTAATATTTCAAACTTGGTACAGTATTTATATATATATATATATATATATATATATATATATATATATATAGTTTTCACTGCTACAGAGCTGACAATTACTGCATATCACGGCAAACGTAACTAGGAGGTATATTCGTTTAAATTGTTGCAACGCGTCGGCTAATGTAGCCGTTCTCTGATCACTGAAAAATGTGAAATCCCTCCATCCATCCTTTATCACAAAGGGAACCTTAAAGTTGTTGTAACTCAGGTTATCGACATATTTTCAGAGTCACTGTCGTTGAATGTGATGCTGTGGGTAGGATGGATCTCCATACTTGCCAACCTTGAGACCTCAAAATTAGGGAGACTATATATATATATATACACACGGTTAATAATATTACTTTTTACTGATGTTGATTTTTACTGATGTCAGGTCTCTTGTCTTACAAACTTGAAGGACTTAATTTATTCTCAGTTAAAATTAGTTCATTGAAGAGTAACAAAAAGACCAGGGAGGAAATTATCTTTTCTACATTTTGTGACAGTGATCAATAATTATCGATATCGATCAATATGACAACTCCCACTGTCCTGCCCTCGATCGCATCCCAGACTGTTGCGCCGTTTTAGCACCGTACCTGGAGTGAGTTTGATTTTAAAGCCGTTGGCCACTAGTCTGGGGTCAGAGAAGAAAACGCTCCCGTCGAGCTCCGCTGTCTGCTTCTCCAGGCTGCACAGAGCCTCGACGTTTTCAGCTCCTCCCAGGTTCCTAGAAGAGACAGAAAACACGAGTTTCTGCGCTGCAGCTGCAGGAACGCGGCACATTTCCTCCAGGAGGACAACTTTACCTCTCCGTCAGCTGAATGGGGCTCTGTAGGGTCACTGCCGGCAGGACGTTGTTCTCCCGAAGCCTCTGGAACAACAAGGCCTCCTCCACCCGAAACGGGTTCAGCAGCACCAGCTTCCGGCAACACGACAGCACCCAGGAGCTCTGAGAGGCCAGCCGGTTTAGGGGGCGGAGGCCCCGGGGCGGCGCGGCGCTCTGGGACGAGAGGCGTCGCAGACGCCGGCGCAGGACCGTCATGCTGCAGGGGAGGGGCTGCCAAGGCTTGGAGGGCGGGGTCCGGGTCTTCTTCTGGGGCTGAGCAGAAAAGAGCTCGTCCAGCAGCTGCTGGTTGGACAGTGGAGCTTTACGTTTCTGGCCCTGGATCGAGGCCCTCAGGGGCCTTCCTGCTGCCTCTGTGGGGCCCTGATCTGAGGCCAACCTGGCTTTTTGCTCATGGAGCTCCTGGCTTTTCTTGGCCTTTTCCTCATACCTGCAGGAACAGCAGAAGAAAAATACTTTAGCGTTAAATATTTATAAGACTGTTATATAAAAAAAATAAAAAAAGGAGTCCGCATGAAAGAAGAACCACGTCTGGGGAATTTACAACATAAATATTTCCACTGTTTAATACTGAAAAATGATTCTTTAATTAGTTTTTCCTCTAAAACCAGATGGAATCTGCTTGGGTCATAATGTGGAATATTAAAAAGAAGTGCCAAACACCGATGTGTTTCAGTCGTCGGGAGTAAAACTATGGAACGTCCCGAGTGATAAATCAGAGATGATAAATCCTCTGTCAGAATTTCAAACAGCAGTGAAGACTGATATAAGTATGTGATCATGTGTAATTCGGTTCTTTTTGCTAGTCTGAATGAGGTAATGAATTTGTCAAACTGAGCTCTGGATAGTAAGATAAAATCAATGTAGACGTTGCTTCTGCCCAACACTTTTTTGGCTTTAATTATTTGGATCTTGTGTGGAGAGTGTCGTTTTAAATTTGAGTTAATGAAATAGAATGTTTTAAAATTTCAAATCGAGTGGAGGTCTGGAATTTGACTAGGCCACTACAGCACCCCTTTTTATTGTGTGGATGATCCAAACGGACTCCTGGTTTACAGAAGAGATCCAGGTCCGTCTAGTGCAGGGGTCTGCAACCTGTACCATCCAAAGAGCCGTTTTGCGCTTAATCCAGATAAATAAAACTCATTCAGAGCCGCAAATGTAACATGACCTTTAGAAAAACTTAATTTTGGATTTTTTTTATAATAATCTACTGGAGTAACATGTGTTAATTCACAAATAGGTACTATTTTAGGTAGGTACCATAGTTACTATTTTATTTCTGTTTTTAGGTTGAGGTAAAAGAAAGAAAAAATTATGAAATGTTTGCGTAAAGAGGACGGATTCATTTTCTTCAGAGTTTTTGACATTTGTGACAAAATTATGTAAAAATTCACATAGTTTTAAACCTAAATAGCAGATGAAGTTTTGTTATTTTAATGTCATTCTATCACAGAAATGCAAAATATTTTTTATATAACAAAACTCCTGCTAAAACCTGAATTTATTATTGAAAGAACAGAAAAAAACATTATTTGGTATGTTTGGTGCGAGAGCCGTTGTGGAAGGTCTAAAGAGCCACCTGAGGCTCCGGAGCCACAGGTTGCAGACCCCTGGTCTAGTGACACCCCCACCCAAGCCCAAATGATCCCCACTGCACCACCGTGCTTAATGGTTTCTTCTTCCTTCTTTAGCTCTTCCTCTCGGCAGAACGACGGACTTCAGATGCAGTGGGGCAACAACCAGCCGACGATTGTTCCGATTACCCCACTTACAAAAGACTTACATAAAGTCTGTAGTTTTCATCATAGGTACACTCCGAGAGAGATCGAATCCAGAACATAACATTCCCAAGAATTTATTTGTATTATGGTTCAGAAAACAAGTATTTGGTCAATAACAAAAGTTACCCTCAATACTTTGAAATATGACCTGGGCTTCCTATAAGGCCGGGAACATACTTGCTTTTTAACCCTGCGTAACGCCGCGTTGAAAAAACCGCAGGCTGCGTCGTACTTGCTTGCATACTGCACGTACTACTGGACAGTCCCACTAGGGGGCAGATAGAGAGGCGGATTTGTAATGTAGAGACAAAACCAACATGGCGACCACAAAGGAGATAATCAGATGGTTAATCTTCAGATTTCGACGGAAAAAGACGGCAGAAGTGTCGAAGAAGGCATATAAGACAATATTTATCGCTATTTGTGCTCGTTTTTCTATTGCTTTTGCCGACGTTGACGCGTATACGTACAGCAGGTCAAATAGCGCTCTACAATGCCCCCTAGCGGTAACGCTCATATTTCCGCGTGCAGATGCCTTACATTAATTTCAGAGGACGTGCGCAAACGACACTTGAAACAAAGGCATGCTACGAGAGGCGGCCATGATAAACACGCGTACTCGTAATTAAAGGCAAGTATGTTCTTATGGTGCGTTCAGAACGCAGGGTTTGTCAGCGTCAGCAGCGTCTAGATTACACCTTAAGTCTACAGTCGAGGCCGTTGGAGGAGCGTCTCAGTCTCTGCGGCGCTTTGTGAGCTTTGGCTACGTCAACTTTTCAAGCTTGTCCTGCGTTTCAAGCTTCAAAGCTCATAACGCTAGCAACGCAGAAGTTCAGCTAGTTGAACTTTTGACGATCCTAAAGCTCTTGACGCAGCGCGTCAACCAATCAGAGCGTCTCACTGTAGTGACGCTGCCCGACGTCCACGCTGCCTAGCCAACCACGATCCGCGAGTGTTTAAAACATCCAGCAGAGAAAGGCTTTGCTAGCTTCAGCTTATAAATGTATCTTCTGTGTTTATGCGTTGAACTAGTCGCTTTATGAACGTTGCTTGATGCTGACAAAGCCTGCGGTCTGAACGCACCATAAGGTTTCAGCAGGTTTCCACTGTTGCTGCTATTTTGGCCCATTCCTCCATGTTTTGGGAATTTCTATGGGGTTGAGATCTGCAGACTGGCTCGGCCAATCAGGGACCTTGAAATGCTTCTCAGGAAGCCCCTCCTCCTTGGTTACCATGGCGATGTGTTTGGGATCATCGTCATGCTGAAAAACCCAGCCACGTTTCATCTTCAACGCTCTCTCTGATGGAAGGAGGTTTTCACTCTAAATGCCACCATACATGGCCCCATTCATTCTCCCTGGTCCCACAGCATGATGCTTCCACTCCCATGCTTCACAGTAGCTATGCTGTCCTTTGGGATTCAACTCATTCTTTCTCTAAAGAGTTCTATTCTGGTCTCATCTAACCATGCGACATTCTCCCAGTCCCCCTCTGAATCATCCAGATGCTCTCTGGTAAACTTTAGAGGGACGTGGACATGTGCTGGTTTAAGCAGGTGGACCTTTCTAGTGCTGCAGGATTTTAATCCATGACAACGTACCGTGTTACTAATAGTAACCTTTTTTATTGTGGTCCTAGCTCTCTTCAGGTCATTGACCAGTTCACCCCCTGTAGTTCTGCGCTGGTTCCTCACTGGATCATGTTTTCCCCGCCAGGTGAGATCTATCATGGGGCCACAGGTCGAGGGAGATTGTAGGTGTATCTATCAAACATCTGTCCGCGTATCCAGCCATTTGGGTGACAGGTTTCAACTGCTAAAAAACAGTTCTTTAAGGACGGCTCATCTTTCTGTCTTTCTGATGTCGAATAACCGCGTTTGCAACCTGCACCTGTTTGCAACCTCCCATCCCAAACTACTTTGACACCGCTTCAATGCAACAGTACGACTGAACCACATTTAGTTTGAACGTGGGTCTGGATAGATTGAAATTAGGTCGATAGGAATGGGTTCGAACCTGTTCATTGAGTGTTAAAGTGTCTTTTCAGAGCGCAGTAACTTTGCAACTTTGCACTTGCCAATATCGTCACATTATTGCATTTTGCCCCATTTTTGACCCCGCCAAAAATTTAAGAGAGACATAAATGTTAAAAATAGCTCAACGGAAAAATTTGTTGTTTTTTTATTTTTTAGGAAACCCCCTAAACGGCTCTTAAAAAACTTCATTAACCTAAATGTTTGCATATACAGTATTTGTTTAACACCCCTGGTTGTTTGTATCTGTTACATTTTTCTCTAGGCTTTATTTGATTTGTTCGTTTTTTTTATTCTTGCTATTTGTTCAATAAAGTTAGCAAAAAACTGCAGACAGCGTCAGCGCTCTAACCTCCAGCCAATCACGTAGTTTTATTTCAGCGACCAGCCAATCATTTAGGTCAGGTATCTGCGTAAGCTGGTCTATTAGCTGAAAGGCTAACCCCATTGTTCTCTGTCTGATAGTTAAAGCTTTGGCCTTCCATATTGGAAAGACACATCAACAAGGCAAATTTTTCTGACTCTTTGTTCTCCATGTGCTAAACGCCATCTTACACCGAGTTTATGGCCCTTTATCTGAGCACGGTTTGAACACCCTAGAGAGAGGTCTCAGCCTCTCTTCTTCCCCAGTAAAGATAGCTGTTTGTTTGTCCCTGATCCTGATTCCATTCCCATATTATACAATTAGTAGTTTAGTAGTTTAGTGCATGCATAGAGTAGATGGGATTTGTTGAAACACTTTGGCTGAAAAGGTTACATGTAAATAAATCTTGCAAAGTTGTGAAGTTTTCTGTGATTACTGAAATAATGGGCAAAAGAAAAGGTGTAAAGAAAAAATGATATACATGTGGCCAAAGCTAAAGATTTTGATTATATCACCATACTGTGTTTATGCATTTTGATTATGTCATCAAGCTGTCCTTACATACTTAAGGTACGCAACAAGGATAAATACTGGTGTTAAGTGTTTGTCTTTACTCTAGATTTGGCAAGTTTCAAATTTTCCATTTAACGTAAAAGAAACCTGTTGAACTTGAAGCATTATTAACTCAGACACTGTCGGGATACACCGATACTGGTACTGGAGCCAATACCGCTCTTCTGTACTGTAACGGTTAAAGTTAACCAATAACATGAACCGACACTTAAAATTCTGCAATAATTTCACAGAAAATGTTTAGCTTTCACTTGAAATTTTAGCTTAATTGCCATTTTTAATCAAATTTCTTTTATATATCCAATTCACCATTTGTTGTAACAATCAGAGCAGAAAACAAACCAGTCTTCCAATTCATTGCATTTTTTTGTATGGTAGAAGAAGTATGCTCAGATCCAAGTATCGGTATAAAATGGAAAATAGTAAAAAATGGAAAAAATTTGTATTGTTGCATCCCTAAAATACTGTACATGCAGGTTTCTTGTTGCGTGATATTAAATTAATAGGTAACGAGAGGAGCAGCTCATTTAAAAATTTTTTTTTTTAAACATTTACCTTTTAGTTGACATAAATATCTTCATCTTTATGCTATGAGAATTTTTGTGGTGCATTATATTTTTTTAACGCATTTTGCACAGTACATTTTCTTTCAACTGTTCAACTGCCATAAATCTGGAAAGTGATAATGTTCCTAAGCAGTCATTTTGACATGATAAATTTGTTTAAAAAAAGGATATATCACGATACATATTCATATTAAAATATGAATAATAATTATTGGTGATTATTTAAACCAGATTCAGAGCGCACTCTGTTTTATGAGTCTCAGCAGATTGATGGGAAGCCACGGTTGTTTCTCTGAGCTCACTGCTGAGGTCTTCCCTGCCTGCCGTTGTATTAAATCATACATGGACCCACAGCTCCAGCTTTCCTAGGTAATCCCTGATGAAGTTTAGTTGATGAAGAGTATTCTGTTAGCTACTCTTCCCTCCCAACTCTGCTGGAAGCAACAGGAGTGTACTTAAGGTTTTCCCGTGAGTATATTAGAAATGTTCAGCATCATTAGTTGGTGATGCTCCTTCAGATTGGAGCCCAATAATCTGGCTAATTCAGCAGGTTCCTGAGAATGACTGCAGCCTCTGCATTCTTACCTGAGACTTCAGTTAAACTCAGATATGCAGGTTGTCGTCTGTTTCCACCATATCTATATTTATACGTTAAGAAGAGCTCCTAATCTGGCTTGTTTAATCTCTAACTGTCTGGATTAATGCTTCAGGGCGGTCAACGTCTGTCAGGACGAGTTACCATTTTGCCTGATTTCCCAACTGAAAGTTAGTTTATTTCTCTTTCCTCCAGAGCTGGAAACAGAGTCAGAAGAGGCAGGTCTGGAAACTCACTTCTGTCTGTCTTTCCCCCTCAGATTTTTCCACCTCTGCTGGACGGCGGCGCTGATGTCCTGCAGGCCGGCGGCGGGCTGCTCCCTCAGGACCTCGGCTCGGACCTCCTTCTCGAACAGCGCGGCGGCGGAAGGCGGCGCCCTGGCGGCGCGGCGGCTGATCATGTCATAGGCCGTCAGGGCGGCTCCTTTCTCCGTTATGGCGTTGCTAGGCTTATTGCTCTGACCCAGCTTCGAGGGTTGGTGGATGGCGACCGGCCGCAGAGGTTCTCCAGACGCCGGGTCGGTCAGAGCCGTGCCCCGACTCCAGTCCTCTGCCGATATCTGCGTCTTCCTCGCCTCTGCGGCTGGAGCGTCGCAGTCCTCGGCTTTCTCTGGAGAGCCGGTTGCAGAGCACGTTCCTGTTATCTGGGAGCGACTCCGGGTCGTTTCGTCTTCGCGGGGAGAGGAACTGGACCGGAGCTGGACGGGAATCTGGTTGACGATCCAGTCGTCCGCCACCGAGGACGAGGAGCTGCAGTTGGAGGCCTGGCGCTGCAGAGAAGCCGCTGATCCAGCTTCTGTCGGGACGTCCTCATGGTCGGCGCTTCCCTTGTTCTCCAGCGGAGAAGCGTCCGTCTCCAAGCAGGACGATGGAGGAGGAAGACTCTCTTGGTTTGGCTTCTTTTTTTCAGCTGGTTGGTCTGACCTCGGACGAAAACCATAAAGAGAAACCAGCAGAGCCTCGACTGCAGCCAGCAGCGCCTCCTAAACAAGGACAAGCGGTTAGAAATAATTAAAAAAAGTATTTCTAAATTTAGTTTGACCTGCATTTCATTGCAGACAGTGTGAACATATGAGCAAAGATGGCCGAGGAAAGCCAGTTTGACAACAAATACGTGAGAAAATGATTGAAAAGTTTAAGAAACTATGTTCCTGAAAGAAAGAAAGGAAGGAAGAGATTTGGATATTTCACCTCTAGCAATGCAGAACATCGTTAAAAGATCCAAGGAATCTGGAGGAATTTCAGTGCATAAAGGACAAGGGGACCAGCCTAACCAGAACAATCGTGATCTCTGATCCACCAGGCGGCACTGCATCCAGAATCATCTATCAGTGATTTCACCATATGGATTCAGGAATACTCTGGTAAACCTTTGGCACGTAGCACAAAAGTTAGAACTGGACTGGGCTAAAAGGAAATGCTATGTTAACAGTGTCCATAAGCACCGTGGACTTCTCTGGACTGGGAGGCATCTGGGATGGACCAGTAGAAACATCTGGGATGGACCAGTAGAAACATCTGGGATGGACCAATAGAAACATCTGGGATGGACCAATAGAAACATCTGGGATGGACCAGTAAAAACATCTGGGATGGACCAGTAGAAACATCTAGGATGGACCAGTAGAAACATCTGGGATGGACCAGTAGAAACATCTGGGATGGACCAGTAAAAACATCTGGGATGGACCAATAGAAACATCTAGGATGGACCAGTAGAAACATCTGGGATGGACCAGTAGAAACATCTAGGATGGACCAATAGAAACATCTGGGATGGACCAATAGAAACATCTGGGATGGACCAGTAGAAACATCTGGGATGGACCAGTAGAAACATCTAGGATGGACCAATAGAAACATCTGGGATGGACCATAGAAACATCTGGGATGGACCAGTAGAAACATCTGGGATGGACCAGTAGAAACATCTGGGATGGACCAGTAGAAACATCTGGGATGGACCAGTAGAAACATCTGGGATGGACCAGTAGAAACATCTGGGATGGACCAATAGAAACATCTGGGATGGACCAGTAGAAACATCTGGGATGGACCAGTAGAAACATCTGGGATGGACCAGTAGAAACATCTGGGATGGACCAGTAGAAACATCTGGGATGGACCAGTAGAAACATCTGGGATGGACCAGTAGAAACATCTGGGATGGACCAGTAGAAACATCTGGGATGGACCAATAGAAACATCTGGGATGGACCAGTAGAAACATCTGGGATGGACCAGTAGAAACATCTGGGATGGACCAGTAGAAACATCTGGGATGGACCAATAGAAACATCTGGGATGGACCAGTAGAAACATCTGGGATGGACCAGTAGAAACATCTGGGATGGACCAGTAGAAACATCTGGGATGGACCAATAGAAACATCTGGGATGGACCAATAGAAACATCTGGGATGGACCAATAGAAACATTGGGATGGACCATAAACAGGATGACCATAGAAACATCTGGGATGGACCAGTAGAAACATCTGATGGACCAATAGAAACATCTGGGATGGACCAATAGAAACATCTGGGATGGACCAATAGAAACATCTGGGATGGCAGTAGAAACATCTGGGATGGACATAGAAACATCTGGGATGGACAATAGAAACATCTGGGATGGACCATAGAAACATCTGGGATGGACATAGAAACATCTGGGATGGACAGTAGAAACATCTGGGATGGACCAATAGAAACATTGGGATGGACCAATAGAAACATCTGGATGACCATAGAAACATCTGGGATGGACCAGTAGAAACATCTGGGATGGACAGTAGAAACATCTGGATGGACCAATAGAAACATCTGGGATGGACCATAGAAACATCTGGGATGGACCAGTAGAAACATCTGGATAGAAGATGGACCATAGAAACATCTGGGATGGACCAGTAGAAACATCTGGGATGGACCAATAGAAACATCTGGGATGGACCAATAGAAACATCTGGGATGGACCAATAGAAACATCTGGGATGGACCAGTAGAAACATCTAGGATGGACCAATAGAAACATCTGGGATGGACCAATAGAAACATCTGGGATGGACCAGTAGAAACATCTAGGATGGATCAATAGAAACATCTGGGATGGACCAATAGAAACATCTAGGATGAACCAGTAGAAACATCTGGGATGGACCAATAGAAACATCTGGGATGGACCAATAGAAACATCTTGGATGGATCAATAGAAACATCTGGGATGGACCAGTAGAAACATTTAGGATAGATCAATAGAAACATCTGGGATGGACCAATAGAAACATCTGGGATGGACCAGTAGAAACATCTGGGATGGACCAATAGAAACATCTGGGATGGACCAATAGAAACATCTGGGATGGACCAGTAGAAACATCTGGGATGGACCAATAGAAACATCTGGGATGGACCAATAAAATGACCAGTAGAAACATCTGGATGAACCAATAGAAACATCTGGGATGGACCTAGAAACATCTGGGATGGACCAATAGAAACATCTGGGATGGACCAGTAGAAACATCTGGGATGGACCAGTAGAAACATCTGGATGGAATAGAAACATCTGGGATGGACCAGTAGAAACATCTGGGATGGACCATAGAAACATCTGGATGGACAGAAACATCTGGGATGGACCAATAGAAACATCTGGGATGGACCAATAGAAACATCTGGGATGGACCAATAGAAACATCTGGGATGGACCAGTAGAAACATCTGGGATGGACCAGTAGAAACATCTGGGATGGACCAATAGAAACATCTGGGATGGACCAATAGAAACATCTGGGATGGACCAATAGAAACATCTGGGATGGACCAGTAGAAACATCTGGGATGGACCAATAGAAACATCTGGGATGGACCAATAGAAACATCTGGGATGGACCAGTAGAAACATCTGGGATGGACCAGTAGAAACATCTGGGATGGACCAGTAGAAACATCTGGGATGGACCAATAGAAACATCTGGGATGGACCAGTAGAAACATCTGGGATGGACCAGTAGAAACATCTGGGATGGACCAGTAGAAACATCTAGGATGGACCAGTAGAAACATCTGGGATGGACCAATAGAAACATCTGGGATGGACCAGTAGAAACATCTGGGATGGACCAGTAGAAACATCTGGGATGGACCAATAGAAACATCTGGGATGGACCAGTAAAAACATCTGGGATGGACCAGTAGAAACATCTGGGATGGACCAATAGAAACATCTGGGATGGACCAGTAGAAACATCTAGGATGGACCAATAGAAACATCTGGGATGGACCAGTAAAAACATCTGGGATGGACCAGTAAAAACAACTGGGATGGACCAATAGAAACATCTAGGATGGACCAAAAGAAACATCTGGGATGGACCAATAGAAACATCTGGGATGGACCAGTAGAAACATCTAGGATGGACCAATAGAAACATCTGGGATGGACCAATAGAAACATCTAGGATGAACCAGTAAAAACATCTGGGATGGACCAATAGAAACATCTGGGATGGACCAATAGAAACATCTGGGATGGACCATCACCCAGTGAAACATGGACTGTGATCAGATGAATCAGTCATTCAGGGATTTATTGGGAGTAATGGACGCCGTGTTCTACAGACCAAAGAAGAAATGTATCATCCAGACTGTTAGCAGCAACACGTCCTAAAGCCAGGGACTATCATGGTATGGGGTTCTGTCAGAGACCTTGGTAAAGATAAATGGACTTTCTGTGATGGAGCCATTAATGCTGAAAGCTACATGGAGATGTTGGAGCCTCCAGAAAGGAACATTTCCCTTAGACGACCATGAATATTCCAACAAGACAATAAAAACCAGATTCTGCCCAAATTATAAAGTCCAGGCTGTGGAGGAAGAAGCTACGGCTACTGGCCTGCTGCAGTACCACCTGTCTCCACTAGAGGACCCCATACTGTTGGACACCTTAAGACTTGTTAGCAGGACGAACGAGACAAAATGACACCAGAAATACTTCATCACTTGGTGTCTTCAGCCCCTAAACGTCTTTTAAGTGACGTGGAAAAGGAACAGCAACGTTACAAAGTGGGAAATGATTTACTGCTCCTGCTTTTATTATAATGTGCTGCAAAAAAAAAAAAATATGAATACGTGTTTATTTTGAAGAGAACAATAAAATGAATGAGAAACATATTAAATAATGTTCTGTAATGTTGTTATTAATGTAATGCAGGTCAAAGATTAGTTTGATTTCAATTTAACAAACTGTTTCTGGGTTGTATGAAGAGCCTCCACGCTACCTTGTTATCTAGCAGGACTTGGGTTTTGTCCGGAGTCAGATTAACATCCACCGCTGAAGGGGGAACCGTGACGCTGAGCATGAGGATCGGATACCGATGGCGAGCCGCATCCTCGGGATACTGAGCCAAGTAGTGCTGCCGCAGCAGCTGGAGAAAAAAGCCGGATCAGTAAAAACGAAGAGCAGCCGGAAACGTGCCCTAATTCATGCCAACATGTTTCACCTTCATGATTTGTTTGTGCTGGACCGGCCGGTTGTTAATGAAGATGAAGGTTTTATCCGAGGAGGCGGAGCTTGTAGAGGACAGATCTGCTCCTGGCTTGGGAAGGAAGCCGTCCAGAACCATCTGGAAGAAAACGACACACACAAAGGATTCAGAAAAATAAAGACAATGAAAATTATCACATAATATCTCCATGAAAAAAAGTAAATCACGCCTCCTTAATTTATTTACGTACACCCTAATTCATGGAATCGCTAAATTAAACCGAGTGCCAGAACCGGCTTTCATATAACCACCAATCAGCACCCAGAGTCCAGATGTTCTGGTTCTGTAGAGAACAACCAGCGCCATGGAGACCCAGGAACACAGCAGCTGGTTCCATTGGGAGGAGGTTCTGGTCCAGTTATATCAGAAGCTAATACTGGTGGCTAATGGCTCAAAGAACAAAGACGCCTGATGGACAGAGAAGTAAGCGGCTACATGCTAATGCTAATGTGTGTTAGCCATTTATCAAGCTGCTTATATGATCTTATAACAGCATTGTGTGGTTAATTAATCGATCTGTAGCATCTCAGGATGTTCAGTAAAGGGGTGCAAACAAAACCCACGGCTTTTTCATATACTGGGCTGGAAAGATTTGCTGAGTGGATGCAGCTATGTTGGTTTGGGCTCTGTCTAAAGCCTGGAGATTTTGCAACTGAAATAGGCTTTTTTGTAGGGGTGTGAAAAAAAAAAAAAAAAAACGATTCACGTCTGAATCTCGATTCCTATTTAACAAGATTCAGAATCGATCCGAAATGTTTAAGAATCGATAATCAAAAAATATGTTTTCTGAACCTTTTTACATTTTCGCTTCGCGTAGTGTTTGTCACGCAACGGCCACCGTCGCATTGACAAGTCTGATGCGCCGTTGGCTCTAGCTAGCTGTAGCTGCTAGTGCTAGCTAGCTGTAGCCCGCTAGGCTAAAGCTTCAGCATGAAAGACGAAAGAGAAATGCAGCCCGCCCCGTCTTTGCTGAAGGTAAACGTTTGGGCCGTCTAAAAGGTCTTCTCCATGCTAATGACACCCTTGGCTAAGGATTTTTTTAAATATATATAAATCTGCAGGTAGCCTATATAAGAGCGATCTTTCTTTATAAGCTACACATAAACATCCAGCAGCGCTGCACACCTGTGGCGCTTTCAAGGAAGTCCGAAATATATGCTGAGTTCAATAACGTTAGGACTTTTAACATTTCTAACAAAAACAATGAAAATAACAACATAAGCCATAAATTTCTGTTTAATGATGGTTGATAAGCAACATTTGGTGCATACTAAATATTTTCAATGTACTTTCTACTACGTACCAAAGAACAAACAAAATACATATTATTATTTTTTTCTTCTTAAAATATATCAGCATTTTTTTTTTAGGACTAGACATTTTGTTCAAAAGGTCTTGGATGTCCAGTTGCAATTTCATGTCTTGTTACTTTTGAACCAGTTCCCTTCTCTCAACATAGATTGTAAAATCCATTTTGTGTTGATGCCCTGTTACATTCATGGCTCACTTCATCACAGACACTTGGCAGATCAAGTTGTGTGTATTACAAACACAAATGATGAAATGATGAAAGAGTATTGATTAAGAAAAAAAAATGACTTGAATCGAGAATCGTTTCTGAATCGAATCGTCACCCCAAGAATCGGAATCGAATTGAATTGTGAGATGTTGTAAGATTCCCATCCGTACTTTATTGACTCCGTTTTTTTACCCAAAAACAAAAATAAACCAAACGTCTGAGCCCTTAATATAACAGAGTTTCATTGTTGTACTTCGTGCTTTTCAAATTCACTGTTTGAGATGAAGCTCAGCACCGTTTTTCTCAGTCTGAGCCGCTGCATCTCTGCATGGAGGAGAAGCGGAGCGTTGGGGTGCAGGAGGCGGGTTTTACTTTGTGGTCCAACATTAACTACAGGACACAAGTTAAATGTTTGGACAAATTAATACTCTATAACACCAACAGTAACATTTTTTGTTAGTTGAAAGCTGTAAAATAACACGATATTGTCCATTTTAAAGACAAATACAGCGATAATACGGTGATAACTTTGGTCACAATAACCGTGAAGTTAAATTTTCACACAGTGACAGCCCTACTCTGATGTCTGAATGGTTCATAGAGACAAGGCGAAGACGAGCCGGAGGGGGTCGTTTCTTCACCTCTGTTCCAACCCGACCCCCACCCAGAACCAGCGGTTCTGATGACTCAGCAGAAGCTGTGTGGAGTCAAGAGCGTCGCGTTCTGCCTCCTCTGGATCTGCAGGCTTTGTTCTCAGGGAGGAGGAGGGGGAAAAAAATCCCCTTCATTAATGCCAGGGAGGAGGAGGTCAAAGGTTGTTCTCATAACTGGGCAAAATAACAACAACAAAAAGGGACGGCGTGGGGGGGGGGGAGGGCGAAAAGTGCTGCTCTACATCTGTCAGCAGGCAGGGGCCTCGTGACGACCTAGCATGACCAGGCAGAAACCAGCAGCGGCTCCGCGGTCGACTCGATTAGCGTCAGCAGAAAGCACTCAGTCTTCATCAGGAAGGAGCTCGGGAGAAAAGGGCAAAGTCTTAGTTGGCCAGCCACCAACTGAGCACATTCGCTCGCAGCAGACCGGCTGATTAAAGCCCACGGCTCGGCTCACATTTACTCTGCAGAAATCGATCCCTCTCCTCTCACAGGCTCCTTCACCCACTTTTACCGGAATGCTCCGCTTTACACGTTAAATCCGACCTATAGCGTGAGATCAGACGCAGCTTCAACACTTACTTCCACTTAAATTCACGTCTTTTTAAGACCATTCACATTGATACCCTTTTTTTTTTTAAATCCTTGAACTTGTATTCATTTATTTCTCTGGGAAATGCGGAATTTGTTGAAGGATGACAACAAGTCATGCAGAGGTGGAAGAAATCAAAGAACATTTCAGCAGGACACAAGAAAGCTTCCCTAACAATGTAAAGTTGTTTATTTAAACATTTTAATCTTCATTTATAGAAGGCGTTTGGAGTATTTCGACCTTCCCAGGGCCTCGATCATTTCTCAATTATCGGTTCCTCTACTTTTTATTTATGCTACATTATATATGGCTTCATATCTACAGTCGTAGATCTTTGCTTCAGTTGTTTCTGTGACGTACTGAAATATAATTACAAGCACTTCATACGTTTCAAAGACTTTTATGGACAATTACATGACATTTATGCAAAGAGTTGGACCTTCTTTTTCAGGACAATTCTACTGGGCGTGCTCTCAATCAACTTCTGACTGGTAGCAACCCATTCTTTCATAATCACTTCTTGGAGTTTGACAGAATTAGTGGGGTTTTGTTGAGGATTTAACCACAAGTTCTCAATGGGATTAAGATCTGGGGAGTTTCCAGGCCATGGACCCAACATTTCAACGTTTTGGTCCCTGAGCCACTTAGTTATCACTTTTGCCTTATGGCACGGTGCTCCATGGTGCTGGGAAACGCTTTGCTCTTTACCAAACGGTTGAACCCTCTTTCTGAACTGACCTCTGGCTGCTCTTGGTGGCACGGCAGCAGGTTGGCGACAGTGCTGGCCCCCAGCGCAGCAGCGAGGGCGCTTCTGTGGTCCGCCGCTCTGGCCTTCTGCCAAACCACCACCTGAGGAACAAAAAACACCTCCGTGAGTCTCCACCCGACCCCGGGAACACGAGCTGAGCACGCCAAGAGCTCAGCAGCAAGAAGCCGGGGGCGATAAACACGTTTCAGTCCCATCGGAACGCAGAGGGTCTTCTTGGCGAGGCGGCTCAGATGGTTGCAGGACATGCCTGATATCATACAGTTTGGCTGGTGTAAACGGATCCCCGCTGTAAACAGTTCCTGAAAAGGCCGTGAAACATAACACAGGAGGGGGAACTACAGGAGCGGCTGCCGCAGGACGGCCGTACAGACTGTGCTCCGCTGCAATCTCGTCCAAAGCTGCAGAGCGGCTGCTGCGGGCAAACCCGCTGACCTGCGGCGCAGACCAGCTCAGGTTCTGGTTGAATGTTAGTCAGTTAAACTGGTTTCACTGGGGAGAGCAAACAGTTTCCAGTTAACTCCTGGTTGTTCCTAAACATCCTGACCCGTCGTTTCCTTCACCTATTTCTAAGAGCCTCATTAAGCTGTTTGGACTTTGGTAAACCTAAAGCAGGAGTATCCAAAATGCGGCCATTTAAGATTTGCACATTCTGCAATTTGCACCACAACAAAAAATTATTTTTGTTGCCAAATTAAAATGATTAGAAAATGTTCCATGGTGCAACAGAAATTAGCCATCTTTCAACAATCATATTTGTTTTGCTTTCTTTCTGACCCAAACCCGGTCCTTTGTGTTGAGAAAAAATAAACAGATTTTTGCGTTAAAACGAGCCCCTCTGAAATATTTGAAAGTTTAACGGCTTCCTTTATAAAGGCAAACCTTTTTGACTCTAAAATCCGTTAAATAATACATGTGTAATGTATTGTTAAGATGGTAAAAAACACTCATTTTGTACGGAAAAAAAGGGAACTTTCGACGTGACTTTTGGCGCAGTAGCAAAAAGTTTGCAAAGCTGGACCCCCCCCCCAAGATTATTCATCTAAATAAAATCGATGTGATGTCCGTCGTTATGCAAACAATATTTTTTCCCTGCAGGTCCCGGCTGCTAAACTCCTCTCCAGGCCGGCTGCAATGTTTTTAGGAGTTGTTAACGATTCCTAGTGAACATTGTGATGTAGCAACATAATAACCTGTATAATACCTGCTGCTATACAGAATCATGTTTTTTATAGCAAATATAATTTCCTCTTTGGTACCAAATGCTGAGCAGCGTTGGCTTCAGTCCAGCTTTAGACCATTTTATAACCGGTTAAAAAACAGCGTTTCCTTCTCTGCCTGCATTGTTTGAGCTGCTCACAAGTCATGTGACTTTCCCAGATCTCATGACCAATCAAATTGCGGCCTTTGCAATGAGAAAATCTGATTGTGTCATATTGCGATATTATTGCACATGCAATTAATTGATCAGCCCTACGCCTGATTGTCATGTCTGCATGTTTTTCTCTTGGAAGTTTGTGCTGGAAGACAAATTTGTTGTGCAACTGGTTAAAATGCCAAAAAACGTCATTCATTAAAGTCATTCCTTCTTACTAAAAGGTGCTGTGTGTCGTCATCAGGGCACCTATTATTAAGGCATAAAAGGGAATGTATGAAAACATTTGAGTCTGGATGAATAATTTAGGATTTCCACACTAAGCTTTCATTTACAAATATTCATTTCGTGGATCATTTAATTTATGTTTGGCTGTAAAATCCTGGATAAAAAAAGAAGAGTAAAGCAGGAATCTTAGCACACAGCCCTGGGGGATTCCACCAAGAGGAAAAATGGCATTGCTGATCTGCCAGTCCTATTCCCTGGGATTACTGCTTTAATTCATACAGGTTTCATCATTTATTCAAATCTCGTGCTTTAATGCTCCATTTCCATGTCTAAAATCAGTTTTATGGGGACCTCAAGTCAAACTTTGTGCGCTCTCCGTCTGGATTCTGAGAAGACAATCTGAGTTTTATAATCCCAGATCAAATCAAATTTTTAGGAGACAAGCTTTAGGCTCAATTAAAGTAAGAACAAACTGGGATAATGGAGGTTTTTCCTATGGTTCTCACCTCTCGCTCTTTTGTGAATACTTTGACAAATAACTCAACCCAGAACACAGCTGACCGCAGCCGTCATGCACTTATTCAAACGACACAAATGTAAAATCTGTACTCGTTTCTTTTTATACAAACAGAAATCCAACGTAGCAGATAAATATGATCCTCTTCAAGGTGTTTATCCCACAGAAATACTTCATAATGTTGTTATTAACAGGAGTGGCTTCAGTTATAACCGTCGATCTTCCAAATATTCAACTTTCAAACCTCAGGCTTCTGTGTCGCAGGGCTAAATTTTTGCATTTCCATTCTTCTAATAAATTAGAGATTCATTTTGAGACTAACATCCATGTTTTACAAAGTTTTTTTGTTTTTTGTTAGCCGGTCAAATGGTTCAAGGTGTTTGTGACAGGAGGATTGTCAGCAGCCGGAAATGCAATAAGGACACCTAGTGGTGGAGAACCTCAGTTTTTAGTTTTACACAGTGAGTGACTTTAGTATTTTTTAAAATCCTACGATTTTTGCAAGTTCTGCCACTTAGAAATGAAGGAGGGGTCTGAAAATCACCTTGTAGGAGCATTTCCACTGCGAGAGACACCATTTACTAAATCAGGACATCAAATCGTACGATTTTTTGAAGATTTTTTCTTCTTTTTTTATTGTTGCACATCAGTATTTGAACACTTGGCAATCAGCAAGAATTCTGCCTCTCAAAGAGCTGCTACTCTGCCTTTGAAAAGTCCACATCTACCCAATTTATTAATCTGAATTAGTAGCACCTGTCTGAGCTCGTTAAAGACACCTGTCCACTCCAACTACTACCATGGTCGAGACCACAGAGCAGTGCAAAGACACCAGAGACAACATTCTAGCCCTCAACAAGGCTGGAAAGGACTACGAGGCGATTATCAAGCAGCTTGGAGAAAATAGATCAACGTTAGGAGCGACTGTTAGAAGATGGAAGAGGCTAGAGACGACTGTCAGTCTCCCTGGGACTGCTGCTCCATGCAGGATCTCACCTGATGGGGAATCAGGAATCATCCCAGATCTACACAGGAGGAGCTGGTCAATGACATGAAGAGAGCTGAGACCAAAGTGTCAAAGGTTACGGTTGGTAGAACACTGTTTAAAGACAAGCGTCGCTCGAAATGTCCCCCTGCTCAAGCCATCACATGTTCAGGCCCGTCTGACGTTTACCAGTGACCATCTTGATGGTCCAGAGAAGGAATGGGAGAAAATAGAGTGGTCAGATGAGACCAAAAAAGAACCGTTTGGTCTAAACTTCACTCGTCGTGTTTGGAGGAAATGGAAGGATGAGTTGCATCCCAAGAACACCATCCGTACTGTGAAGCATGGGAGAGTAAGCATCATGCTGTGGGGCTGCTTTTCTATGAAGGGGACAGAACGACTGCGTTGTATTAAGGAGAGAATGAACAGGGACGATGGGTCGTGGCATCACGGGTATGGGTGGCAAGAAACGACGTATTTCACCTATAATTCCATCGTTTGGCATGTTTGGAGTATTTAGCGAAGCGGACGGTTCAATTCTGCACCATTGTCGATTCTACAGCCTGTTGGGGGCCTGGTAAAAAGTTTTCTTTGAAATTCTCTCCGAAAAAGAACGTGAAAAAAAAAACCCATGAGAGATTGCGGGAAATCAGGAGGTTAAACCCCGGGAGCCTGGATTCCTGCAGCAAGTAACCGTTTGAGAAGCTAGTTAAGTCCTTGTGACTACGTGTTTGTTATTTAGAGAACACGTTTTAGTTTTCATATTTTACAACAGTCAGCGTTATATTGTTTCCGCATTGTGTAGGTCCTGACAGCTGCTTCTGCTTTAAATGATAAAGATGCTAAATGGCTGCATGTTTGTCCAAAACTAGATTTTAAAAAGCGTTATTGTGATATCCCGTTTTTCACCAGAGACCAGACGCCTATGACTTTCAAGTCGCACGACAACCGACAACAGCGACCGCATTTCCATGAACACATTCTTAAAAAATGAGGTCACTGTTTAATGATGACTTACTCAGCTTTGCAGCTGCAATCATTTTGACCAATCAGGTGATGTGGATGACGCTGTGTATCTACCAGGTCTGACCTACAACTACGGCTTTCTGAAAAGTGCAGCCAACGTTTTTCACATATCTCATATGGGATTTAAATAACTTCGGTTTTTACGGTCCATAGATATTTTAAGTTTCTCTCTTCCTGTCTGATATATTGGGGAATACGCTCGCTGACTCTCTTGGAAGTGTATCTCGCGTCTTGATATCCCTTCATTTTGTCTGTTTTCTTGCCACCCAACAGAGCAGAAACTTTGCGTCTCTCAGCGTTTCTCTAGAACCTGACGGCAATAAATATACAAAGAAATTATTTTCTCACAGTGGAAATGCTCCTACGGTGTGAATATTAGACCCCACCATGATTTCTAAGTGGGTGAACTTGCAAAATAAAGCTCCTCACTAGAATTTAGTCTTGAATTATTACTTTTATGTATTTGGATGAATCCATTCAGGCTTTCAAACAAGGTGAAACATAAACCAGGCGGTTTGGGGCCCTGGCTCCAAAGTGTACCATGGTATAGGCTGCATTCATGAACACACGTCCAGCAGGGATTTTAGAGCAACATCGACGTAAAGCCAAACATTTCCTACGGCCGCTGCTCTCTGTGACATGATTAAAATTCTGATGAGAAGGAAGGAAGACGGGAGAGAGACGGGAAATCAGTTGAAAATTATAGTAATCATTTTTATCAGTTATTCGTGTTTTTTGGTAATACTTCATATAATGATAAAACTAAATGAGTTGACTGATTTGATTTTACCATTACTCATAATTTTTGTTTGCAGAAGGTCTTAAAACGTGTCACTAAGAAAGAGTGGAGACAAGAGGTCATAGTCGGTGCTGGTACTGACCAGATAACGGGGCCAGAAGGCCTTTCTGTTATGATGTAATGCTTAACGCTGAGAAGTTTGCTGTGTATAAAAGTAGATTGTTAGCATGGCGACGATCTGCTCTAGATTTATCCTTCTCTCTTTGCTTGCAAGTAAATCTTTGAAGCTTTATCCTGATTCCTGACCCTTCTGTGTTAACGGGGTGTTAGCGAACTCAAAACAGAGAAAGCTTTTAATTTGTCAGACGTAAAACCTTCAGTGCGATGTGTTTTTGAAGAAAAACAGATGACACGACGCGGTGGACGGGCTGAAACCCGGAGGCGCTGACCTTATTGTGCACCAGCATCAGCCTCAGCTCCGGCTTTATAACGGCGTAGGCCATCAGCAGGTCCTGAACCTTCTTCAGCTCCTCCTTACGCTTCTTCGCTGAGGAGTAGTAGTGCCGTCTGACCGGGAGGTTCTGGAAAAGCTTGGTCACGCTCACCGTGGTGCCTGCGGGAAAACACAGAGCGGCTCTCAGACTCGGGCCGGCCGTCGCGGCACCGGGAGGAAGCAATCGTAAGGCGACCTGCCTCGGCCCTCATGGGACGGCCTCTGAGAAACGACGTTTCCCGTCACGTCCAGCGCGTACTGCTGGCTGACGTCGTCCTCCTCCGTTTTTGTGGTGACCGCTACCTGAAGGGGAAACGGAGGCCATTTGAGATGAAACTTCATCGTTTGACGCTCAGTTCTATGCTTACACAGAGCCGGCCCAAGGCAGAAGCGGACCAAGCGGTTGCTTGGGGCCCCCAAAACCCATAAATGCTGAACTTTTACAGAGACTTTTACACTTTTACAGAGAATACAGATTTTTAAATGTATGAAAATCTGAATATTCCTAATTATACATTTGATTTTTTTACTGTAGATTATTAAAAAAATCTATTGTTTTAATTATTTTAATTAATAATATTTTTAATTAAAATTCTATTTTTCAATCTAAAGGTTTTCTGTTTTTACTTTTCATAATTCTACATAAATTCTTCTATGCTTTAATAGCTAAATGTTTTCTTTTAATTACTGTTATTGTTTTAATTTATTCTTGTGTTTCATCAGTTTTTAATTATCATAATTTTAAATAAAGCTTATTTCAACAATGTTTCTTCATCTATGCTTTTTCTAACATAGAATCACTATTTCAGTGATTCTGCGTTTTAATTTTTACATTTCTTGCGTTGAAAGCGTGCTACATAAATAAAAATAGACTTTGAATGAATTGGTTGATAAACGAAAAAGTAGTGGCTCAGTAATATGGAGATGGTTCAGATTTAAAGTATCAGATGAGCAACAAGTAGGGCTGCCACTAACGACTATTTTCATAATCGATTAATCTGTCATTTATTTTTACGATTAATCGATTAGTTGCTTTTATTAATACTTATATTTGCCTATTACTTTCACCTATATAAATTATTATGCAGACATTTTCATTAAGAACAATGAAAACACACGAGGATTGTTCAGTTCACTGCAATCTGTTTTATCGGACCTGAACACAGTTAATACAAATTAATGTAGAGCGTATTAACAAAAATATCTAAGCCCATAATGAAGGAGGTTGACTTAGTTGGGCAATATTTTGGGGCAACATTGGGGCTCCCAGAATTAATTAACCTACCGTCACTAAATACAACATTTTCATGGTCTGTGGGGTGTTGGAGTAAATGTGAATTTTTTAATTTGTATCTTCTGCTTTCAATTGGCATATATGGTTAAAAAACAAAACTATTAGCTTTCCAATGATATAAAAGGTATAAATTCATAGAAATAAAAAAAAACCTGTATTAAAAAGTAAAATGGCGGACGGGCCCACCCGCGGGACGTCGGAACGTTAAGGGGTTACGCTAAAACGTGATTATAAAGCAACTAATCCTTGACTTAATTAGTTGACAACCATTTTAGAAATCGATTATAATCGATTGGTTGTTTCAGCTCTAGCAACAAGATAATGTTGTATGTAGGGAGCTCCATAAACAAGTTACAGCCCGGGGTGGAAGCGCCACAAATCTACGAAGAGTGTGCGAAACTGCGCGCTGCAGAAGCCCCAGCTGCAACGCATCCGCAACACGCAAAAGCTCACGCCCCGAAACACAGCTCACTGAAAGCTTCATTTTCCTGCAGTGCGCCGTGTGAAAAGTGGTGTACTACAACTAAAGCGGTCACTTATCACATAGCTAACGATATGGTCTCTGTTGCAACTGTGAAATGAGTTGGATCTAATAAGCAAGTAATAAACCACGGACTCCAGATGTGAACTCCCCCGTCGCAACTCCTTTGCACGAGAAGCAGTGCCACAAATGTACACCGAAGTCAGGCAGCGTGATTAGCGACCTGAGCCTCATATGAGCCCCATTTTATTCAAAACTGGGACATGAAATCAGCGTGTCTCCAAACAAAGCCATTCCTTCTAACTTTTGGGGTTAACTGTGACTAAACATTTGCTCTCACTTTGTGATAAAAAAATATCCGGATATGTATCGTATATTGATATTTCGCCTAAATATATTGCGATATGACCTCCGAGCTACTGCCGTTAGCTAAACACCTAGCCTCATAATCGTGAATAAAGTTGGTTATGTTTAGCTTAAAGCTAAATATATAGCGCATCACTCGCTTCCTGGCAGACGTCGCTGTATGTCTGCGGAAAATCCGGTGGGCGTCACCAACCGTGATGCGGAATGTCGGAAGGCGGACGATAAATTTTTAAATATTTTTTCCGGTCTGTGTTGCGACAGCTTTGAGCCGGAAGTAATGGTGCTTATCGTGACCAGCAAGCGACCGCGCTATTTTTATGTTTAAAAATGTTGCAAAAATATTGAAATCAAACACAT
Organism: Apricaphanius iberus; assembly: GCA_028564705.1. NCBI lineage: Eukaryota > Metazoa > Chordata > Actinopteri > Cyprinodontiformes > Aphaniidae > Apricaphanius > Apricaphanius iberus. The sequence goes on from JAPXFQ010001339.1 coordinate 827,093, forward strand.
TTGAAGGGATAAAAATTGTATATAGTGTACGTTTTAATTTTGATTTATTTTTTTAAGTTAGGCTTGAAAAATGTCAATCAAATTCAAACATAATTACTTTTCAATATTCATTGTTTTATTATTGTGTTACAACATTTAAAAACCGGTGATTTTGTTTAACCTTTATATTTTGTTTGAACTTCAGATCGTCTCCTATAATATCAACAATTACCTCTGATTTATTTTTAGGATCAGACAAATAAGCTCCGCCTACCAAATCTTTATGAAACGCTGTTATTTTGGGAAGAAATGGGTATTGCGGGTGTTAACAGAAAGGGGGCGCCACTGAATCAAAACCTGCTTAAGGCCTCATAAGACTTTGGGACGGCCCTGGATTTACACCTAGTGAAACATTTCACTTCACTTAGGAAGCACAGGGACAATTGATCATTTTATATTTTTCATTTTGGCAGCAGAAGCTTAGAGCTGAGCAGAAAACCACCAGACGTCTCATGCTGTAGTGTAAAATATTCCTCACCTCGGCAACGGCGCAGACGGAGCCCAGCGCCTCCCCCCTGAAGCCGTACGTCTCCAGACGCTCCAGGTCTTCGTGGCTGCAGATCTTGGAGGTGAAATGTCGGACGGCCATTACCGGCGCGTCCGCGGCTTTGATCCCGCAGCCGTTGTCACGAACCTCCGTCCGGTCCAGGCCAAAGTTCTCCTTCACACGTGCAACGCGCCGGGTAAAGTTGGCGGGGAATAAACGACAGGAAGTTAGATGAAATCTGAAGCCTCTGCATCAGATTTACACATAGGAGGGAATATTTATGAAAACTTCAAGGGTAGCTCATCACAGCAAGGTTAAAAACATTCAAATCCAATGCGGAAATCCTCCTAAACCGTCCCTCATCCTTCCCAAACAGCAAACAGGTAGTGCACCAGTTTTACGTCGATGCTCGTGGCTCCAGCATCCAGGGAGTTCTCCATCAGTTCTTTCACAACGTTCACCACCGAATTGATGACCTGGGAGCTGGACAGCAGTCGCACCGTGTCTGGAGGAAGCTGCTTCATGACTCCTGATCTTAACAAAAAGATAAAAAGCCTGGTTGGAGCATTTTTTAACAAGACGAGGATGGCAAAGAAGTAAACTGCTCTTTATTCTCTGCAATAAAAGCTCATTAGGGTTTATGTTCGCTGCATTTACCCCAGTTTAATAACAAAGTCTGTTTCTTAGGTAAATGTCCCTGAAATGTGTGGTTATTAAAAGAAAAATATTGGAAGGATATTTTAATCTGGAACTAATATTTCAGCCTGTCTCACCCCCTTAATCGGTCAAAATGTCTTTAGAAACTGCTTTTTTGTTTATTCAAGTTATGTCCATCTGATATTCGAATTTAGTTGATAATCTGACGCCTTTGGGCGTCACAAACTTTTAGCGTGTAAGCGGCTGATTCTCTGAATTCAGTGCACTTTGTGTCCCACTGGTTTACCACCAACGTTTTCATTGAAAGTAAATGGAAAAAATACATTTCAAAATAAGAAATAGAAGGATCTATGTTCCTCGGTATTATGACACACAAATTTATTTTTAGAATTATGTTTCTAAACGTTTTATAATGATTAGAGGTTAGCCCCATTTACCAAAGTTGCTATTTCAGTGAATAAAATATAAATGCTAATAGACAGTAACCAGGTTTCTTACTAGTAATATGAATATTTGCCTGTTTTCTTTATCCTAAGAATAGGTATAAAATAGCAGTTTAATCATTTCCTCAGTCTTATTCAACCCGGTAACAGCTCACAATTCTCACCTTTTAAAAACATATTTAATGAGTTGTTCAGTTTTGTTCACTCTGTTACATTCAAAAATGACACTTAAAAACGCTAATGATTGTCTGAAAAACAAAAATATGTATTTCTTGTTTATCTCATGCTATATGCTGCTCCAAAAACTAGCTAAATGTGGACTACTTTTAGCTCTAAATTAGGGCTGCACCTAACGATTATTTTCGTAATCGATTAATCTTTCAATTATTTTTTACGATTAATCGTTTAATCGCTTTTATTATTAATTATATTTGGCTATTACTTTCACCTTTTCATTAAGAACAAGGAAAACACAAGAGAATTGTGGTCATTCTTTGGCTCGTATCTCCGCGGTGCGTTCGTGTAGCTGGTTGCCGGAGGCATTTTTGGAATCGGCCAGGTCTCTACTTTCATTTGAGTGGTCGGTTTTTTGTGTGTAGCACAAAGGATTGTTGCGTTGGGACCAGAAATGTGGCGCCTGAGTTGACGAAAATATGATTTTATGAGTTTGTTTGCAAATGTTTATTTACGTGGCATCTGAGTTGTGATTGTGGTTGGTAAAAATAGTTTTGATAGCCTTGTAGTGCTTGATGTGCTGTTTAATTTGATTTGCATTATTACTATTTTTTCTGTAGTGTGAGTGTTGTTTAAGGCCTGTTAATAAAATTAAATCACAAAGTCCCACAATTGGGGGACTCTACGGTTTAAAGCAACTAATCGATTACTAAATTAATTGTCAACTATTTTAATAATCGATTATAAATCGATTAAAACGATTAGTTGTTCCAGATCTACTCTAAATCTTCGACCCCGTAACAAAATAACTGCGATTTTATAGCTAAAGTGAATAGGAGAGTGGGACCAGTTGAGCCAGTGAGTAAGTTGAACCACCCACTGTGTATATTAGACAATGGTAAGGCTACTCAATAACAACCGCTCCAATGAAAGCAGAGACCCAGCCGATTCCAAAAATGCCTCCAGCAACCAGCTACATGAACGCACCGCGGAGATACGAGCCAAAGAATGACCACAACAAGGAATCGCTTTTCAAACTTACAGCAGTAATATATGTTTTACCTTTGCGGTTTCTCCATGTAAAGATTATTTTTTTAGGTAACTAAACACTATTTTCTGATAATCTAATCTGCTGTGCAACATCCAAAACTTTAATGCCGTTTCTATCACAAAGTTTGGTTCCTATGCCGCCCTTAGAAGGAAACCCCGGCGAAGCCATTGCTTTTTAACGAGGCTCTGTTCTCGGCAACCCTGGTTGACTGACTCTGTTCTCAATCTATTCGGGGACGTTTTAGCATTATTCTAGTGGCTTCTACGAATTAAAAACTAGCGAGAAAAATAAGAAACGTTTAATTTTGTCTAAGAAAATTGTTTAAAGTGTGTTGCAAAGTGTTTTACAACCTTAAAACATTTTAATTGTAAAAGATAAAGATGACTTCTTTATGGATTTCTCTTGTTGCGGGTTATTTTGTAGAACCTGCGCAGTAAACTAGGGACCACATTATTGGTAATTATTTCAAATAATATTGATTTAGTGTTGCAGTCAGTGTGACTTTGTTCAGGTACAATAAAATTGATTGCAGTGAACAGCACAATTCTTGTGTTTTCCTTGTTCTTAATGAAATGGTGAAAGTAATAGCCAAATATAATTATTAATGTTATTGAGGTAACCGGAATGAGTAGCCTGTAAGGACTGTATATGTACCGGCACGTATTGAAGCTTTCACTACACTGGAGTGTCGGACAGAACACCACTTATAGCCAGGATGAACATTCAGGTGTATGTAGACAGAGACTGAGCCAGGGACTCATATTAGATGCTTGTATTAACTGTTGTCAGACAGTATACATATATGGGCATGTGGTTTTGTGGTCATGATCTCACAGTCCTCTGGACCATAACCTAATCATTCTACAAGCAGGAATTAGCAGGAATATCCAGCCACCATTAACATTACTTGTGGCTTCTGTCTGCTGGTGCGTTAGGCGTGGCTGCCCTCTAATGGACACTCAACAAATTACACTTGGTAATAATTACTTAACAGAACAGGCAGGGCCTTTTGTACAATTAATAAAAGCGATTAATCGATTAATCTTAAAAATAATCGACAGATCAATCGATTATGGAAATAATCTTTAGTTGCAGCCCTACTGACATCTTCCTTAAACTGTCAATTTTGTATAGAAAGATGACCACTGAGAGGACATGGCCATCAGATGAAGGAAGTGCCGATAACATAAACGTCGTTCGTTCATCATCGTAATTTTTATTGAAATGCTTTTGAAGTGTACACTTGTGTTGGATTTATGTCTAAAGTAAAGTTTCATGCCTTTACGGTATTTCAAAGTGGCAGTTAGGTTTAAACTGCAAAAATTAGATTGGTCAGCTTACTTCCAGGTGGCTTAATTTGCCCCAAAGCTGGGTTTAATTTACCCCAAAGCTGGGGTAAATTAAACCACAAGACCACTTGTTTAAGAGGACCTTTTTTTTAACCCCCTTACATCATCTATGCATTCTTAACATTTCCACAGACAGGAAACATCCTGAAATAGTTCTAGGCATATTTGTTTTACTTGTGTGCCACTTTCCTTTGCCTAGAACCCAATACAAGTAAAAAATGGCTCATCTCACCCCACTCTCCCCTAAGTTTTTCCAGTGATGCTAATACTCCTTGATCGGTTTAAATGTGCAGCAACAACTTCATGTTGGTGGGTTTTTCAATAATCAGAGAATGGCCCAACTGCTGAGCTGAACACAAATAAAAAAATGCGCAAAAAACGTGATTCTGGTTACTCAGAATTATAATCCGGAGATATTACGTCTGGATTTAACATAGACTTTTATCTATACCTTACAGTGTAATGTAAAAACGGAGGTTTTGTGTTAGACTAGCATCACCTTCATCAGCTAGCTCTCCTTGCGGTGTTTTTGCTAACAGTTACAATCACGGTAAACTCCGAATCGGACCGAACACTGACCGTTAACGCCGACACTTACCGAAGCTACTGCGCTTTCCGAGCCGCTTGCTTCCACGGTTTATAATCTTCCACAACAAGCACGAGCTACAAGAACAAACACAACCTCGTTCCCGCCCCAATGCTGCCCGCTGATTGGACAGCTTGATTGAGAGGGGCGGGCTCGGAGAGAACTCCGGAGAACATTCCACCCTGGGTTAAACCTGAAGGCCAGACTTTAGCATTTTTATCTAAAATTGTTTCCCTGAACTTTGTTAACATAACTCACACTAGACATTCTTCAGATGCTTTTTTTAAAAATACATTTTATTTAAATAAAATCAAGCTGACATTCATTGTGTAATTATTGAGGGCGGACCAAACTGAGCTGGTTTATATTCGGACCCTTTTTCACAGCGACACATCCTGTGCAGTCTTGCCAAAACAACAAGGAGGATACATCAGTTCTCGCCATAGTTTTTATTTTTAAAAGCTACGCATCTACTGCTCGCCGCTACATGTAAGTTTACAGATCGGTCTTTATGTTTTTCTCATTGTACAGTTACTTAGTTCCGTATTTATGTCGAGAAGCAGCTTGTTCTGGGACACCGGCGAATGAGGGGCCTGGCTATGTAGTGAAAACAAAAGAAATAGTATGGCTATGGAGACAAAGGGGGGATATAAAGACCAGATATTCTGCTTGACATGGGGTGAATTTTGTATTTAATTGGCTTTAACCTATTTTAGTTGTAATTCTTGTTTGAACAGCGATGCAGAGAGATCCAGCCTCGGATCTCTCCCAACAAATAGACGGATCCAGCATCATAAGTTTAATTTTATATATATATATATATATATATATATATTCCCCTCTTTAATCCTTTTAGAATATATATATATATATATATATACATTTGTTTGCAGATCAAATATGGGGAGTGAAATAACTGTGTAATAAATAGATCATGAAGTCTCATCCAAAAGCAGAATTTATAACCTAAAGTTGTATTGGTAAAATTTTGTTTTAAGGGACTTAAGTTCTTTTAAATTCAGAATAATATGAAAATTCAACTTTCACTGCTGTTAGTCTTTAATCCAGTCTGGCATCTGAAAGTGTGCCACAGGGCAAAGTTCAGCTCCATTACATAAGATGTTTGTGTGATCCTTTCTGCACAGCTAAAGAGAGCAAAGTTCTCATGTCAGAACTTGGTATTAGTTTCCTCTACGACGGACTATTAAGGCCATTTTTAAACAAAAGAAAAATATTTTGGAGTAGATTCCCGCCACAACAAACCCAGAAATATTTAGCTTAAAGTCGCATGTATTCCAGAAAAAACGGAATTTCTCAGATGTCAAAAAGTGGTAAAATTACGAGTAAACGCTCCGAATTTCTGAGATTAATTTAACATATTTTCCTGGTAAAAAGCATGAGTCTCTGTAGAAAATTTGGGAGACTAGAACTAAGACATTTCTATGATTAAAAGCACACTTAAAAAAAAATCTGACTTTACAATGTCAGAAATATGTTATTTAGAAAATAATTTGAAAATCTATTCCTTTTAATGATAGGAATTTATTTAGTTGGTTTTTTTTTGTGTGCACATTTTTCTACTTTTCTACATCAGAAAACTATGCTATTTTCCTGGAAAATATCTTAAATTAATAAGCCTGTGATCTTAAATTAATCTAAAAAATGTTGTCTTTTAATTTGTAATCTTACGACTTTTGTGACAGAGAATTTGTGCCTTTTTTTCCTGGAAAATATGTGAAATTAATCTAAGAAATTCTGATTTTTTTTTTACTCGTAGTTTTACTACTTTTTGAGTTTTTTTCTAGGAAAAAAAGTGTAATTCTAATGTAGAAAATTTACAAAAACTAAGACATTTCTATGATTAAGTCATACATTTTTTTCTTTCAATTTTCTGACTTTACATTGTCAGAACTATTTTAGTTTAGATATTGAAAATGCATGTATTCAATCATAGAAATTTCTTTGTTTTTTCTAGCAAATTTTTTATTTGTTCTAAATCAGAGAATTAATTTTTTTTTGCTTTCTAGAAAATATCTAAAATCTCAAGATTTCTGTCTTTTTACTCGTAATCGTGCGATTTTGGTGTGAGAGAATTTCGGAGTTTCTTTTTTCCTTAGAAAATATGTGATTTTATTCTCACATTTTCCGATTTATTTATTTTTGGGGGCAGAAATTTACTCAAATGTTTTTGGTTTTGTTAACAATGGCCATAACGAATATTTAAAATAAATATTGAATGGTTTTCCCCCGTTTAGGTGCCAATTTTAGTTATTAAAGTCTGCCTAATCCCCCACCTCTCCAAGATAAACTAAAACCAGATTAAATTCAAATCAGACCGTTAATTTATCTTTGTTTGAATAGCAGACCCCTCCACATATCTTCGCAAAAACTTAACAGACTTCTTTGTTACCAATATTTCTTATTGTGTGCCACATGTTTATGCAAAGTAGGTATATTTAAAGTACAGAAATGTTTTACATTTTCAGAAAACTATGAATTACAACAGAACAATTGTTGTATATTCAGTGAATTTATTTTAAGTGGGAGAAAATGCTTGAAGGGGGAAAATATAAAGTGCTAAAGTTAAATCAGTCTGAACAGCATTATTTCTTACAGAGTTGGTTCTAATTGGAGGTTGATGTTTCTGCCTGAGGTAAAGGCAGCAGAAGTGAATCCATCATTTTATCTGACGAACATTTCTATGCTTCGCTTTTATTTGCGTTTTACAAAGAGTAGTTCTAGGTGTTCAAATGAAGAGATGATTTCACTGATGAGAGCTTAAAAAGTCCCGTAAAGAGACGGCATGGAAGTGGAGACAAAGGTTCGTTTTCTTCAGGCAAGAATAAAGGACTCGGTTACTGAATACAGAAATAAATGACTTGTAGCAACAACAAAAAAAAGCAGCGCTTAGGAAGGTCTAAATAAGCAGAAACACCCTGATGCTTCATTAATCCACATAAAACCTGAATATTACAGTTATAGCCTCCGATTAAAGGTCTTATTGGGTCCAACAGATTCTAGCTGCAACAAAACCTTCACTGCTTATGCATTACGTTAATTTACGCACCCAGACACGTTTGGAGCCACTAGGAGTCCTTCAGGAGAAGTTTGGATCCAATTAATGGGGCATCCAAAGATCAGCCTCTAAATAAGGGATTAACTGCCACTAAACTCCATCATTTCACCATGTTTGGTTATCAATCACTAGCTCTATTCCCCTGGGAGTTCAGAGCTTCTCTGCATTGGTGTCTTCAGGGTGTTTTACAGGATTAACGATGATTCCAATAAAATCCCAGCTGTAGTCTGAGCAGAACTTTCACTTTCTGTGCTCTACGTCGGTGGGTTAGACAGAACTACTGTAACCAGTGTTGGGGTTCTTACATTAAAATAGCAATCAGTTATAGTTACGAATGACTTTTTCCGAAAACTAATTGTTCGTAACTCCGTTACTACACTGTAAAAGCAATTAGTTACTCAGTATAGTAACTGTTATTTCTACGTTCTATAAAATCTACAAGATCAAATATTTTTGTAACTGAATGACGAATAAAGAACATCATATACAGTTTTTTAGAACATTTGGTGTTTTAACGTGACTCAGTTTTGCACTTTAATGAAAAGTGTGTGATTATGAATGTTCAGAATTTACATTTTGTATATTTTTTTTACTTTTATATACAGCTTCAGTTTTATTAAGACAGAAAAATGTGGATTAAAAGGAAATAAAGGTCACAGCTGTTGGAGGAAAACCTGAAATATTACAGTAAAATATGAATATTAAATACATATTAGGGATGCACCGATACTCTCTAATGTATGGGTTAAACGTAACCGATACCATGAACCGAGATAATCTGCAATAAATTCACAAAAAAGATGAATTTTTCACTTGAAATTTGATTTTTGTGGTAATTTTATATTTTACATCTATTATTTTGTCTTAGTTATGTTTGTCAAAGCGTGGTAGCTTTGGTCTCTTCAATAAAGGTATAAAGTGGAGGTTATACAGTTTATTAATTCAGCAGTATGATTGGGTGTCTAAAAAAGTCGGATCGCCCCTAATATATATTTAAATGTAAAATAAATAGTTTCTGGTTCTATAGATGCAGTTAGATTTAAAGATTGATGTCATATGAACTGGAAGCCGTAGAAAAATCGCATTTACAGTAAAAAATTAAGAAATATTACTTTGTTTTTTAAAATAAATCTGTATGTTGAGCAACAGTTTATCAATAATTTAGGTTTGCTTTGTTTGTAGATCTCACAGGTTTATTTTGGGAGATTTCTCATTATTTTTAATGATTCATGCCAAACAGAAGCGTTTTCCGAGCCTGTTTACGGATGCAGAGGAGGTGTGACGCGGCTGAAACGTGAGGTTTGTGTCCACAGAGCAGGATGAACGTGGGCGTGGCACACAGTGAGGTGAACCCAAACACTCGCGTGATGAACAGCCGGGGGATCTGGCTGACCTACGCCCTCGGTGTCGGGGTTCTCCACGTCGTCCTGCTCAGCATCCCTTTCTTCAGCGTCCCCGTGGTCTGGACTCTGACCAACGTCATACACAACCTGGTAAGCAGAGTCGGTACCGGGCCTCGCGACCAGAATCTCTTTACTGGGATTGTGTCTAGTGTTGGGTAGGGCTGGGACGACTCCTCGATTACGTCGAAACAAAAATGCGCATCACTTTCAAAAAAACATGGCGGGACCAAGTAGTGTCAGCATGAGTGAGTCCGTCGACTTAAATACCTCCATACCTCCAACGCGCAGTTCAAAGGTTATGGAACTATTTTAAAATAAAAGGGAGCGATTTTGTCGTCTGCAAATGCTTTGCAAAATGGAAATGTCTCATCATAAAAGCACGGCGGCATCCAGGATCAGTTCCAGCAAATGATTAAACAGCGTAAGTTTCAGCTTTTTTACTAACACTATGTATTTTCCCCTATAAATGACCCAAACAGCCCCACCTAGAGGGCATATACTCACACACAGCTGCGTCTGCTGTATGTTACTGCTCTCTGATTGGTTGGTTTTTATTTGTGACCCGTGTTGGCAGAATGAGTCTGAATGCGCACAGACTGATTATGAGCAAAAGCCCAAAATGTGAGAGAGTAAACATGTTTGTTAACAAAAGCTAATGCACTAGCTACCCGCTAAACGTAGCCGTCAGTAATACAACATTGTTAAAGTGCTTAAAAGCAAACCCACAACCAACTCTTGATTGTCACGTTTAATAAACGCCTCATTCTGTTGGAATACTATTTTTTTTTTACTTCATGCTTCTCCAGTTTGTCGGATTCAAAGTTTCCATCCAAAAACTAGAAAAATGTTTAGCAGCATTTCATTGGAATGAACAGCGCCTCTCTCTCTAGCAAATATGTCAGAAACAAGAGAAAAATCAGCAAAATAAATGTTTTTTGTGAATGAAGAGCCCTTTTTATTGCATAAAGTAAATGTTACATTTAGTTTCTTTATATTTTTGGGGGTGTTTTCTCTCCTTTATTCATATGATTTCTTTGCACATTTAACTTCTTGTTAAGCGCAACCTCTAACATAAGATTGTACTAATACTACGACTTTATTTGGGATTTTTTTCTACAATTAAAATGTGTTCAAATGAAGAAATTTGTTTATTTAATGGGAATACATAAATTAATAAATGCCAAATTTCTATAGAAATCAAGTAACGGGTAAATAATAGAATTGAAAAATGTATCATTAGATTAATCGATGCATCGGAAAAATAATCGTTTTGTCCAGCCCTACTGATGGGCTGCTACCAGTATGTGATGGAGACGTGTCTCTGTCTTCCAGCGTCCTCCGTGTCCAAAACAAAGGGTCCTCTGTTGCTGGCTGTTAAGTGAAGAGCCACTAGATGGCAGTCACCCTCTGTGACTACTCATTTTTGTTATGTTTGTTGTTTACCGCTTGACCGAACAAGATTGTTTCATTTATATCGTAAAACAATTATTTCATTTTCAGCGTTTAACATTTTTTTAAATGTATTTTTTTAAGCAGTTACAGTAATTTTGTTACAGAATTCACACCAACGAAGCTGAAAATGAGTAAGCTAAAGCAGAGACCTACCGCTCATTCAATATAATCAAAATAATTCACATTATACATTTATGACAGGAAATGTATTAGTAAACGTACTTTTCATGTATTTATTTCTTGTATAATTCTTTTTTTGTGCCCAATAATTATAGAATTTTTTTTTATTAATAGTGAGAATCTGGTCGAGACATTCATTTATACAGTGTATTATTAGGAAAATACTTCTGTGTCGTGACGGACGTGTTTTGTTGTGCAGGGCATGTACGTGTTCATGCACGCGGTGAAAGGGACGCCCTTCGAGACGCCCGACCAGGGAAAAGCCCGGCTTCTGACCCACTGGGAGCAGCTGGACTACGGCGTCCAGTTCACCTCCTCCAGAAAGTTCTTCACCATCTCCCCCATCATCCTGTGAGTCGTCTCCCCCCCGGGGTCCTGTCGATGCGTCCCACCCTGGCAGAGTAGCATACCAGAAGCAGAATTTTATTGCAGCACCTGTCGGATTAGGCTACTTTATCGCAGGTTGTCTGTGACGGGTAGGCTGTTCTGACAGTTTCATAGAAAAGCTTACCAAGAAGTCTGCTGTTTTTATCGAGGTGTTCTGGTCTCATCTGAACCCAGGAGAAGTCGTTCTGACGCCAGAAAAGAGCCGCAGGAACCACTTTCACGTCTGAAATAAATCCAGAAGTGCACCTTCGGTGTTTTTAATATTCAAATCAGCCGATCATTTTTAATTGGACTGGAATTTTCTGTTGGAAAAATCTGATTCTCAAGAAAATTCAGGGTATTTTTTTCTGAAAAATTGACCCGTCAGGAAATATCCTAGTTAAAATATCAAATTTCTGCCTTTTTTTTCTTTTCTTTTTTTTTTAAATCGTGGGACTTTTAGTTTTCTCTTAAATTTACGACTTTTCAGCAGAGAATTTCTGAGTAATTTTCTGAATTTTAACTTGCACAGTTTAATATTTTCTAAATCAGAATTGTCTATATATTTTTTATAAATTTGTAAAAAAAAAAAAAATTGGGACAGAAGTTCACTCCAAAATATCTTTCTTTTGTGGACGTAATACTTGGTTGTAGTATGGCTATTATACATTTACAAAAAGAAAAATTTAGGAGAAATTGAGATTGTTTCACTTATTTTCAAGAATAAAACTTGTAAATTCTGTTATAAATGTGTGAGTGAAAACCACATGAAATATCCATGATTAAAAGTGTACATTTTTTGGCATTTAAACGGATATTTTCTGATGCTGTAAAGTCAATAATGTATCAGGAAAAACCCGGAAGTTTCCTGAGATCCAACAGAAAATGCCAGTCCAGTAAGATTTAAGCGTTAAATTCACACGGTGTGGATGTTGAGTGTTGGTGGAAGCCACATGAGGCTCTTTTTCTCGGATCAGAACCATTTTGTCCCGGGTTCAGATGAAGCCAGAAAAGACTGAGGAAGAAGCTCCAACATGGCTGCTTTAAGTAGGTTTCGTTTTTTTTGGGGGGGAAATATGGTAAATTCATATTTTTGAGTCATTTGGCAGAAATTGACTTTTTATTTACTACGTATGTCTGAGTAGTACTATGACTGCGTATTAGGGCCGTTGTAGACAAAAAACCTTTGGGAAAAGTCATAAATGTTGAGATTAATTTCTCTCTGACTTTGAAAAGTCGTAAATATGAGTTAAAACTCGAAACTTTGAAATTGATCAGTTATTTCTTAAGGAAAAGGTCTGAAATCCTCAGTTGAAAATGTGTAAATTTCTCAAAAGAAAACTAAAAAATCTGCTATTTTGATATTTTCCTACATTGTAAATCTGAATAAAACAAAACTTGAATAATTTTCAGGGGAAAAAAACTAAACTTTGCTGAGATTTCTGTAATGAAGTAAAGTTTTAAAAACGTAAAGATTCTACAAGCTAGAAAAATAACACATGGAATACTTTTTTTTTTTTTTTTTGGTGAAATCTTCATTAAAGCAACATGTACAGAATAAATGATACGAAGTTTGACCTGAACTTACGGTGTCACCAGCCGGATTGCCGTCGTGCGTCGCCACGTATTTCAACCCCCTCCTCGTTTCTCCCCAGATACTTCCTGACCAGTTTCTACACGAAGTACGACACGACGCACTTTGTGATCAACACGGCGTCGCTCCTCAGCGTCCTGATCCCCAAGCTGCCCCAGCTGCACGGCGTCCGGATCCTGGGCATCAACAAGTATTAACGGGCGGGGAACGCCGCCGCTTCCTGCGTACGTACTAAACCATCCGGCCCGTGCGTTTGGGCTGTAGCGTTAACACGGACGGTAGGACGTGATGGTAACTATTGTGAGTATTTTTGGTGTATTTGGGGCCCGCATGGACCTGGGCTGGCCCGGCCCTCGGTCGGGTTCTACTGGACTTTAATTTGATGGAGTATTGAAGTATTTCTGTTTACTGCGGGAGCCTGTCGGCGCTCCCCGGTTCCTGGTACCTTCCTCCCGTGGCTTTGTTCCCGCTACTTTATCTGCATGCTTTCCCCCCCCTCCCCCCGGATCGGACCGGACCGTACCGGTGTCGTTAATGTTTGTGTGTCCTCTGTGTAGAGCTGTGAGGTTAATCGTTTACCGTCAGACTCGCCCCGCTGCTGGAGGGGAGATTTCCTCTTCCTAATCTTAAATAAAGTGTTTGTGCCCTCACTGATGCTTCTGCCTAGTTTTCTGGGTTCTGGTGCCGTCCTGAGGGGTTTTAATTCTGCACAACTTCTCACCAGGGTTCCTACAAGTTCCTTCAGGTTAAAGTCTGTTAACCTCTTAACACCTTAACTGATTTTTCAGGAAAAAAAACGCCTAAAAGAAATAAGTAAATGAAGAATTGCTCCCCATTAATAAGGTTATTGTGAATGTTTTTGGTGTCTATGAACGTCTACAGACTTTCAAGAATGTATTCCAAGTGTAAAAATATTATGTCTGATTCTATGCCTGAGGAAATCTGATTACGTTTTTCATGTTTGACACAGGAAAACTGCATGCTGACGATGTTTCCATGCACAATGATGCCACTGATCACATTCAGCAGCTCCTTCAACGTATATATACCAAATATGAAAGAAATTGAGCAAAAGGTTCCAGAAAAGGTCGTAGTAAAGACACCAATAGTCAGAGATTAATTTCAACCTCAAATAAAATAAAAAATGGCTGGAAAATTCAACTTATTTCCATTACTGGAGTCAAAAACCATCAACTGAAGCGTTTGGATATACGTACGGCTGATAAAAAGCAGCACTACTATACATTAATAAAATACAATAATCTATAAACGGAGGATGAATCCAGCCTCTTTTTTAAAATTTTTTTTAGTTCTTTCTTTATAAAATGTACGACATTTTACATTCGTCATGTTTACATACAGCTGTGGTCATAAGTTTACATACCCCTGGCAGAATTTGTGATGTTTTGGGCATTTTTCAGAGGACATGAATGACGACACAAAAACTTTCTCTCACTCGTGGTTAGTGGTTGGGTGAAGCCGTCTATCGTCCAACAATTGTTTGACTTTTTTACATCATAATGACACCTGTGACCTGTTTTGCTTGTGATCAGAGGGTTTGTATAAAGAGTCGGTGAGTTTCTGACACGATTCGTCCAGTTTGTTTGATTCCGAGCCACGGGGAAAGCAAAATAAAGTATCTGCGGGCGGAAGATCGTTGAACTTCATTAAACAGGGACAAAAGGGGGATATACGAAGATTTCCAAGCAATTAAGAATGCCAATCCGCAGCGTTCAGACCCTGAATAAGTGGAAAATGAGGGATTCTGCTGAAACCAAACCACGCTCGGGTGGACTAACACAATTTCAGCCACAACAGCCAGGAAAATTGTTCGGGATACGAAGAAAAACCCACAAATCACTTCAGCTGACTTACAAAATGGAGTAGATGCACCAGAAGAGCGTTTTTCTGCACCAATACCATGTCTGGACTTTGACTAGGCCATTGCAGCACCTTCATTCCTTTACAGCCCACCTGTGGATGGACTCTAGAATACTGTGGCCAACACCTGCCAGCAGCCCGTGTCATCATCCCTCCACCACCGTGCTCCACTGTCTCTCCCAGCAGTCCTACGTCCTGGTCCAACATCTCCTCTCTGCTATCCTTGTCCCAGATGTCTCTGCTGACCTCATCTTGTTCAGGGTCATGACCTTTAACCTTCCCAGGTTGATGAGCAGAAACTGTTGCTTCTCTGAGGCTCTTGCTGATGGATTTCCAACCGTGCGTTGTGCTAAAACGCACCTTTACACAGATGGTCGCTCAGATAAGTTCCTGCTTAAAATGGATGTTGGTAACAAGGGTGTACTTATTGTTTTTTTTAAACACCTTCTTTAACAATTATCTAAAATATTCAAAGAATATCGGTTCATTTTCAGGTTATATTTAAAATGTTTTAAAAGATTGTAAAAGTTTTTATTTGTGATAAACCCAGTTTTCCTTCTTGTACATTTCTATTAAAACAGTTTACAGATTTCTAACTTCTCCCAAGGAGGAAAAAAAACGCATCAAGTTTTTCTCCCAACAGCTGAAAGAGTGACAATAATTTTGTGCTATTTTAATGAAGAATGCTCAGATGCCGTTCTAATGTACTCATTAACCAATGTAGAGGTTCTGCAGTAGTTTTATTTTTCACTTAATGTTTTAGTTTTCTTAGTATTCTTAAATGTTTTATGTAATTCATAATTTGTTGTAACAAGCAGAAGAAAATAAAAGTTTTCTTCCAATTCATTGCATTTTTTGTGTGTGGTAGTCTTTTAGTATTCATGTTTTATACTTTAAAAAAAAAAAATTCACATGTAATTTTTATAGCAATTTTAAATCCATTAAAACCGAGAATTTTGAAAATGCAACTAAATTCAGCAAAAACTTTTCCTCCTTCGTTCAGCTAGAAACTAAACTCTGCTGCTACCTTCAGAGGATTCAGCTGTTTATTCTTGTAGTTTTATTATTTTTAATAGGTAATAAACTATTAAAAATGATACATTTTTTAATGTGGTAAGTCTTTTTTTCTTGATTTGTGTTACTCAGGATTAGTATGAAAGTGTATTAGGACCGACGAAACATTTTGGAGTAAAAAAAGTCTGAAATTCTGAGCTTAAAGTCACGTTTTCCAGAAAAAATGAGGAAATTACAAGTTAAAAGAGAAATTTTTAGATTAATCTTAGATATTTTCTAGGGAAAAAATTCAATTCTGACGTAAACCAGTAGAAAATTTTCAAGAAATAAAATAAATTGTGAGATTAAAGTCACATTTTAAAAAAAAGTATTCGAGTTTTTTTGGGCAGAAAGTTACTGAAATATTTTTCTTTTGTTTGCAGTGTTCCTAATTCTCTGTCAAAGTAGAACATTTTTGAGAAAAAAAACGAAATTTCTATCACTGAAAACTTTTTTGTTACAATTTTCTGACTTTCTAATGTCGTAAATGTGTGCCTTTTAGTTATAGGAGCTTTTTGTTTTTTTCTCGCAAATTTTCTACTTTTCTACATTAAACAATTACGTTGTTTTTTTTCAAGAAAATATCTGAAATTAATCACAAAATGTATCTTTTAACTTGTAATCTTACGCCTTTTGTGACAAAGAATTTTTTACTTTTCTAGAAAATATAAAATTCTGAGTTTTTACTTTTAATTTTACTACGTTTTGACAACAATAAGCGCCATGAACACACAATAATTGCCTCTGTAAACCTTAAGGAATGCATCATGTAACAAAATTGATGACTCCAGCCTGTTAGTTTAATAAAGGATTGAAGATGGAAACTGGTCGCCGTTCTTTAACTTGAACGAATCCCCACATTTCTTGCTTCTCTAAAACGAACCCCTTTTTTTTGCAGATTATTCAACCATCTTCGATTTTGAAGCCATTCTAAACACTCCAAACTGTTTCATACATAAAACATCCAGTTTCATTACTAGATCTACAGGTCCTTCTCAAAATATTAGCATATTTTGATAAAGTAAATTATTTTCTGTAATGTACTGATAAACATTAGACTTTCATATATTGTAGATTCATTACACACAACTGAAGTAGTTTCAAGCCTTTTATTGTTTTAATATTGATGATTTTGGCAAAAAAGTAAAACCAAAAATTCCTATCTCAAAAAATTAGCATATGATGAAAAGGCTCCCTAAACGAGCTATTAACCTAATCATCTGAATCAACTTATTAACTCTAAACACCTGCAAACGATTCCTGAGGCTTTTAAAAACTCCCAGCCTGGTTTATCACTTAAAATTGGAATCATGGGTAAGACTGCCGACCTGACTGCTGTCCAGAAGGCCATCATTGACGCCCTCAAGCAAGAGGGTAAGACACAGAAAGACATTTCTGAACGAATAAGCTGTTCCCAGAGCGCTGTATCAAGGCACCTCAGTGGGAAGGGAAAAGTGTGGCAGAAAACACTTCCTGAGGAAGATTGTGGAGAAGGACCGATTCCAGACCTTGGTGGACCTGCGGAAGCAGTGGACTGAGTCTGGAGAAGAAACATCCAGAGCCACCGTGCACAGCAGGCGTGTGCAGGAAATGGGAAACAGCAGCAGAAGCGCCTGACCTGGGCTACAGAGAAGCAGCACTGGATTGTTGCTCAGCGGTCCAAAGTACTTTTTTTGGATGAAAGCAAAGTTTGCATGTCATTCGGAAAACAAGGCGCCAGAGTCTGGAGGAAGACTGGGGAGAAGGAAATGCCAAAATGCCTGAAGTCCAGTGTCAAGTACCCACAGTCAGTGATGGTCTGGGTTCCATGTCAGCTGCTGGTGTTGGTCCACTGTGTTTTATCAAGGGCAGGGTCAATGCAGCTTAGCTATCAGGAGATTTTGGAGAACTTCATGCTTCCATCTGCTGAAAAGCTTTATGGAGATGAAGATTTTATTTTTCAGCACGACCTAGCACCTGCTCACAGTGCCAAAACCACTGCTAAATGGTTTACTGACCATGGTATTACTGTAATTAATTGGCCTGCCAACCCTCCTGACCTGAACCCCATAGAGAATCTGTGGGAAACTGTGAAGAGAAAGTTGAGACCGAACACTCTGGACATGGCTATCGAAGCATCCTGGGCCTCCATAACACCTCAGCAGTGCCACAGGCTGATTGCCTCCATGCCACACCGCACTGAAGCAGTCATTTCTGCAAAAGGATTCCCCACCAAGTATAGAGTGCATAACTGAGCATAATTATTTGAAGCTTGACTTTTTTTGTGTTAAAAACACTTTTCTTTTATTGGTCGGATGAAATGTGCTAAATTGTTGCGATAGGAATTTTTGGTTTTTCTTTACTTATTTGCCAAAATCATCAATGTTAAAACAATAAAAGGCTTGAACTACTTCAGTTGTGTGTAACGAATCTAAAATATATGAAAGCCTCATGTTTATCAGTACATTACAGAAAATAATGAACTTTATCACAATATGCTGGAACGGAGGAGGAGAAAAACGCCACCAAGTAGCGGTCATTCGTTAAATTTTACTAGAAAAATTATTGTCTTCATTCAATTCAATTTCTTGAAAATAAAAAAATGCTACATTGATTTTGCATATTGATACCATATTGTGACTAGTAGCGGGCAATCTAAAATTATCTAAATTTCGCCAAAGGACTGTGATAACGCATTTTGATGATGTCATCAAGCTGCGCCTACATTTTTACCAGGTACACAAGGAAGATGAATACTGATGTTCAGTTTATGTGTTTACACTAAATATTACAAGTTTAAAATGTTTTTCATGCAACAGAAAAGAAATCTGTTGAACTTTGAATCATTTTATTAAATTAAAATATTTTCAGTTTTTTATGTTAAAAGTAACCAGGAAATGTTGAAGTTAATTTTCATAAATTCACTAGCTAACTTTCATAAATTTAGCTTTTATTAATTTATTCTGTAAGATTTTGTTTATTGTTCTGGAAAAAATATTTTTAATGCATTTTTCACAATACATTTTCTTTCAGTGGGATTCTAAACCTTTTGTAAGTTGTTCTGCTGCAACATATATCACAAGCGCTAGATCAGTGGTTCACAAACTTTCCAGTCTGACCCACAAAATAAAAAATTAAGTTGCCCCTGATCCCAACTCTCGATGGAACATAAAAACGTATTTCTAAGTCACAATGGCACATTTAACCAACAGTAACAGCCAATATGTCGACCAATACATATTGCTTTCATTCATTTTCATCTTTCATTTGATTTATAAAATAGAGGTGCTTGCTCATTGCCATTTCTGGTATTGAAATTATTTTCACACTTACCTAATTGTTACCCCAGCTTTGGGAACTGCTGCTTCAGATTATATTGCAATATAGATTTGAGGTCATATCACCAAGCTTTAATTATTGCGATATGTTGGCGTATCGATATCTCCTTACATCCCTAATCAGGATAAAGTCTGACCAAAACTCATGGAACAGCATCCCCAATTCAGGATCAAAAGATTAAAACTTTATTCAAAGTAAAAGATTGTTTAGTTAGGAAATAAAATCCTATCTCGAGGTTTTGGTTGTGGTTTCTCCGTCCCCCTGCTGGCCAGCTCCTCACATTGCGTCCTCAGGACTCCTTTGTAGACCTCGAAGCGATGGTTTAGCCCTTTCTGGGCGTGGATCTTGAACCTGGTCCCTAAAGCTCCGTCGGCGGCCGCGGCGCCGTAGAACACCCGGCCGATCCGGGAGTGGACCAGCGCCATGGCGCACATGACGCACGGCTCTCTGGTGACGTACAGGTCGTAGCCGGTGCAGATGTAGGGCAGAGCGCCCCCTCCTGGGTCGAAGCGCTGACTCCGGGCCACCAGCTCAATGCAGACCATAACCGCATGGTGCAGAGGGTGCTCCCGTCTGCGGTCGTGGCCCACGGCGACGACCCGCTGCCCGTCGGGGTCGACCACCACAGCCCCCACCGCCTCCATCCCTAGCCGCGCCGCGGCTCCGCCCGCCGCCACGGCAGACGCCATGAATTCCTGCATGGCGGCTTTCTGCCGGGGGCCGAAGAGCTCCCCTCTCAGGGCCTCCGTCACCCGCCTGTCCTCGTGGAAGGAAGTGGGCCAGCGGCGGCTTGCCAGCTCAAACTGAGGCCGGGTCAGGGGGGGTCGCGCCGGAACCTTGACCACAAATGGCTCACCCAGTCCTTCCCATCTTCCCCCGCCGCCTGTAGCAGGCAGGAGAGACGGGATGCTGAGCTCCTTCGTGGTTGGAGCGTCGCTGGTCAGGCACAGCAGGACCTCCAGAGGATGAGGACTGTCCCACTCCCTGCAAGCCCGGACCCTCTTAACGTGCTGTAGGCCCGTCAACGGGTAGAGGCTGTTCAGCTCCCTGACCAGCCGCGAAGTCTCCTTCTTGTCGACGATGGGAGCGGCGAACGCCTCCACCAGCTCCACGTCTCGTGACTGCTCGTCCGAGAGGACGGGTAACGCCACCCAGGAGTCGATGGAGACGGCGTCGCACTTTGAGCCTTTCCACCGTTTCATCTCAGGCTCCATCGTTTCCTGTCGGCAGGCAGAGGACAGAGTAAGACCAACAGGAGACGCAGCTTCGATCAGACCGATGGTTACTGTTGAAGATGCAGGGGTCGCTTGTTTCCCACCTGGATCCCTGCTACCTCTATTTAAGGTTGGATATGGAACATGAGCACAATAGCGCCATCTAGAGTATCTAGGTTGTATTTACACGAATAAAAACATCATTCCAGCGTTTGGGTTACCTGGTTTGCTGCCAATACGCCTAGTGACCAACCTGAACTGTGTCCAGTGAGGAATGTATCCTAGAGGAGTTTAGCTAACAGCTAACGTTAGCATAGTTAGCTAGTGAGTTAGCTTACCGATCCAGGAGGAAAGTCTCTGTTTCTGCGTGTGTTTGATGCAGTAGAAAAATGTTTTTTGTGGGTCCATCTAGTGTAGGCTTCACCTAAAACTACTCTAGTTTCTGTTAGCTAGCTAGTTAAGTTAGCTAGTGAGTTAGCTTAGCGATCCAGGAGGAAAGTCGGTGTTTCTGCATGTGTTTGATGGCGTAGAAATGT
This sequence comes from Apricaphanius iberus, assembly GCA_028564705.1. Lineage (NCBI taxonomy): Eukaryota > Metazoa > Chordata > Actinopteri > Cyprinodontiformes > Aphaniidae > Apricaphanius > Apricaphanius iberus. The sequence goes on from JAPXFQ010001339.1 coordinate 847,952, forward strand.
TTTATGTGGGTCCATCTAGTTTCTGTTAGCTAGGTAGTTAAGTTAGCTAGTGAGTTAGTTTACCGATCCAGGAGGAAAGTCGCCGTTTCTGCGTGTGTTTGATGGCGTAGAAATGTTTTAAGTGGGTCCATCTAGTGTATGCTTCACCTAAAACTACTCTAGTTTCTGTTAGCTAGCTAGTTAAGTTAGCTAGTGAGTTAGCTTAGCAATCCAGGAGGAAAGTCGGTGTTTCTGCATGTGTTTGATGGCGTAGAAATGTTTTATGTGGGTCCATCTAGTTTGTGTTAGCTAGGTAGTTAAGTTAGCTAGTGAGTTAATTTACCGATCCAGGAGGAAAGTCTCTGTTTCTGCGTGTGTTTGATGGCGTAGAAATGTTTTATGTGGGTCCATCTAGTGTAGGCTTCACCTAAAACTACTCTAGTTTCTGTTAGCTAGCTAGTTAAGTTAGCTAGTGAGTTAGCTTAGCGATCCAGGAGGAAAGTCGGTCTTTCTGCGTGTTTTTGATGGCGTAGAAATGTTTTATGTGGGTCCATCTAGTTTGTGTTAGCTGGTTAAATTAGCTAGTGAGTTACTTTACCGATCCAGGAGGAAAGTCGGCGTTTCTGCGTGTGTTTGATGGCGTAGAAATTTTTTATATGGGTCCATCTAGTGTAGGCTTCACCTATAACTAGTCTAGTTTCTGTTCTTCTGCGGTCACTCCTCTCCTGAGACGGATAACAAAATCTCTGGGGCTCTGAAGCAGCTGCTGGACTTGCTGACTCCACCATTCTTCCCAGTACCAGCCCAGAAGTGCCGACCATATAGTTGGATCATAGAGACCGTATCTGTCAACCTGCAATGGCGCCCACTACTGGCTGGTTGATGTACACGTAACTTAATTGTGGTGCCCGTTTTAAATGTACATTTTATATTTTAATTCAAATATAAATGTTTAAAAATAATATTCTACTTTCATTCTGCACTGTATTAAAACCATGTGGAGGTATGTTTTTTGTTAAATGTAGATTTTTATGAAAATGTTTCAGATACATGTAACAATCCAAACACAAATAAAAAAAAAACATCCATTCCTCCAGTTTTTGTCAAAAATCTAGTTTTTGAGTGCCTCCTGTCAGATTAAGTGGAATTAATATAGCCCCGCCCCTTACCAGGCAAACCCCGCCCAGTAATACTGACTCCATCCAATTCTAATGTGTGATTAACCTTTAGCAACGAGATCGGTGGGCGTAGTCTGCAAACAAAGGTGTCCAGTAAAGTATAAATATACTTTAACATTAGTAGAAATTTGGGGTATTTACACTTCCCTAGATTAGTCATATATTAGAATACTTTTTACTTCTGTTCGTTAAATTTTAAAAATAGCCTTGTTACTTCGGTTTCATTTATTCTCTTCGTTTTATTAAAAATAAATACACAAAAAAAATCTATCAAAAGAAAACTGCGCTGACTGGATATTTTTAAACGTCTACCAATCCGACAGCCTTCGTCACACAGAACTCATATTCACCAAATATGAGCCGTATTTGTCCAGTGGCAGAAAAATCTGAAGGTTGCTCGTCATTTTTTACAGATTACAGTTCACACTCCTGACCATTTTGGCGCGGACGCGCTAAGAGTTTTAACTTTACACGCGGAGAACAGGAAACTGAATCAATAAATTAATAGTGAAAAGATTCCCATGAAGGCATCTGAGACCGGCAGGCTGTTGGAACAAGACGGTTACCGGTGCAGCTGGTTAAAGATGCCGGTGTGGAGTCCAACAATCTTGTTTCCAGCTAAAAAGTTTTTTTTTCATCTTCTTTTCACTCTTGGTATATAAGAAAAAGCAGAAGGTGTTAGATCATCAGTCTTATTTTGACGATATTTGTCTTATTTTGAGAATTTGAGAAAGCGCAATTATATCACTGTATTGGTAGATTAAGAAGTTATAAACCCTAATCTAGTAAAATAACATTCTCTAAAAGAGATTAACAATTTAACACTTTCTGCTCTTGTTTAGTAAATGAGTCTCAAAACGAGATCAAAAATACTTTTTGACTGGAAACAAGATTGTTAGACTTGGTTAGATGCATATTTATTTATTCAGCTGCTGGAACTATAGCAAGCTGGGTTCAGAGAGACTCCCCCACTTCTGATTAATTATTACTTCAATGTTCTCGGATACAGAGAATGCAGAATTATAGGCCAATCTCTAATCTCCCATTCATCGGTAAGACTATTGAAAAAGCTGTATCTCAACAGTAAACTACATTCTTGACAATAAACGACTCCTTAGATAATCATCAGTCTGGTTTCCGTGCTCATCACAGTTCTGAGACTGTCCTAGTCAAAGTTTTCAATGACATCCGCATAAATATAAACACCGGCAGAACCACGGTTCTGGTTCTGTTGGACCTCAGTGCAGCGTTTGACACTGTTGATCATAAAATATTACTGGAACGATTGGAGAGCTGGATCGGACTCATCAGAACAAACAAAAATCATATGTGGGGTCCACCAGGGCTCCATCCTGGGCCCCCTCCTGTTCAATATTTAGATGCTCCCACTAAGCAAGATTATAGCAGCCAATCAGATAAATTACCATAACTATGCAGACGACACTCAGCTATACATTATATTATCACCAGGTGACTTTGATTCTATCCAGACCTTAAATGAATGCACTGAACAAATCAATGCAATCAGCTAATATAACTAAAAACGACTCATCAGGCCCATAATCTAGGTGTAATAATGGACTCAGACCTGAACCTGCAGGTTCACATAAAGGCAATAACAAGGTCAGCTTTCTATCACCTGAGGAACATTTCTAGGATAAAAGGAATGATGATACAGAAAAACTGATGCATTCAGGGTTTAAAATACTCCTACTAGTTTATAAATCACCGAACGGTTTAGCACCAAAGTTAAAATTAGAACTAAACATGGAGAAGCAGCTTTCAGCTTCTATGCTCCACAAGTCTGGAACAAACTTCCAGAAGAATAAAAAATGCTGAACCGTTAAGATTAAAACTCTACTATTCAGAGATGTCTGAGTACTAAAATGCGAGTTTTTTTTTAATCACTCTTTGATTCTCATGGTTTGATTTTTATTGTTATTTTTTAACCGATTGCGTTTCATCAGTTTTTAATATATATTCTTTTGGATAAATCTTTTTTTATTGATGGATTGTTATGTTTTATTTGTTTTTAAATGCTTCAGTTACTAAATGCGTTTCTTTTAGTGATGATCCGTTTTAATTGTCATATTTTTATCATGTATTTGGTTTCTTTACCACTAAATCCTGTAAAGCGCCTTGAATTTCCTCGTGTTGAAAATGTGCTGCATAAATAAAATTGCTTTGCGATACATTTGGTTACCTGACATACTTGGGTAACGTCACGCCGCAGATTTTAGGGTCACAACGCTCAGCCCTAATGATACGAGTACATTAAAATGTACCGTGTCGGTGCAACTCGATTTTTATTTTATTTTTTACTTTTTAATTATTGCAGAAGCAAGAACAAATCCCAGCAAAATAAAAGATCTTATCAGTTTTTAAAACTGATGAATTGATGACAGCAACTGTTTCACATTTAAAATGTTAAAATACTTTCAGTCTACGATCGTAATACTTTATCATCATGATGAATATTAAGGATCGATCGGGTAGATAATAACATGTATGCAGCAGCCAGACACCAAGGATTCGGTTCCGGATCAGTTCCTGCCCAGAACCAGCTTGGTCCGGATGACTTTGGGGACGTGTCTGATGGTGAGGGACACCCTGGTTCCCCTGCTCAGCGTCTCCCCTGGCCGGGCCCCGGCGGCGGACAGGTTGGCCACGGCGTCCGTCAGCGTGTCGGCGTCCCGCTCCCGGATGCCGTGCAGCAGGCGGCGGTACGTTTCGTCCTGCAGGATCAGCAGGCTGCACGGCCTCAGCAGCAGCGAGAAACGGTGGCGGTCCCGCTCGGCCTCCCCGTCCGGGCCGCCCACGGGCCCGTAGAAGTCCAGCAGGGCGTGGGAGCCCAGGCTGACGGTGGTGACCGTGGGGTGGTACAACGGGCCGTCCTCATGAGGCATGATCCCCTCGCCTGGTTTATACTCGTTCACCAGAACGTGATTGGCCGTCTGCCCGCCGAACGCTCCCAAGGAGGAGATTCTGTCGCAGTAGTTCTGGAGCCAGTCGGGAATCTTCTCCACCAGCATGCCTTTGGGATGCGGTAACCCGCCCCAGTTCTGGAGCCGCCGACCCGACAGCTGGGTCCATTTGGTCCTGGGTGACTTATAAACCTGCTGCAGAAGGTACGACTCCTCTTCCTCGGATATGAAATCTGGGATGTAAAACGCAGTCGGTGGAGCTTGGCTCACAACGAACCGCTGCAACTCTTCCACAACACAAGATGGACGCTCCATGTCTCCTTGGGAAAAGTTCACATGAAATCCTAATTAAAAACAAGCTCAGAACGAGTGGGAAAAGAGATGAATCATTAAAACAAGCAAAGGAGAGTCATTTCAGATCTGCAAACCAGGTTTTATTCTGGACAGAGGCGGCGCTAGACATGTAAAATCTGGTCATAATCTATTTTAATCTTTCCATTTGTAGATGCTTTGCAGGGGAGAGGAACTGTCGCAGCAATCATCCAAAACCGTGATACTTATGTAAAAGTAGCGAGCAATATAAAAGGTACAAGGTAGAAATGATATACATAAACCAAAGATAGAGATTTGGCCTATACCGCGGTGAAGTATTTTTTATTATGTCATCAGGTACAAAAGTAAACTTTTGTTCATTGTTCGTCTTCACACCAAATATTTCAGGTTTAAAGTTGAAGATTTGTATTTAAGGGAACAGAAACCTGTTGAACTGAACCATAAGTCACACAAAAAACAGACAACTGTAGACTTTTTTCCCCCATATTTACATTTCTTTAAAAAAAAAACTCACCTTTACCTTTATGTAGTAAGAATTTTTTGTGTTTTATATTTTTGGAAAAAGAATTGAATATTTTTTAGACTATAAAACTTCATTAAATGGCACTTTAAACCATTCCAAAGTTGTTCTGCTGCAAAAAGCATCTGGCATCCGCCGAGTTCATGTCGCCCAGGCCTACTATTCAATATTTATTCATTGTGAATAATATTCAATCCGAACAACTGTCTATAAAAATGAAATTAAACGGTCGCACTTAAAACACAAATACCTGCTGCTGTTCCTGCGTGACATGGAACTGAAATGATCACTCATCTGTGCGTAATCAAATAGTAGAATCGCTGCAGAAGTTATAGTCATGAGGTGATTTCTCATGGGGGTTTGGATGTTGTTCTGGAGGCTTCACTGCCACACTGGAGACTGGAATTGAGATTCATTTCATCCAGGAAACATTTCTTCAATTGAAGCAATCCGAAGTTTGAGAAGACTCTGAACGAGCCATTTCCCTACCCATAAACTACGCCTCAGTGGGAGGAAAGCAGCAGCAGCAGCAGCAGGCGTCTGTGTTTGGCACGTCGGGCTGTTTGGAGTGTCTAACCAGCCGCGCCGGCCACAGCGGCGCTCCAAACCCCAGTAGTTTATCCGACATGCAATCAGCTCCTGGTCTGCAAGATGCATCGAATATTGTCAGGGAAGCTTTTCTTTGTTTCTCTTTATCAAAAAATATCTGTGCATTTGCACCAAGCAGTCAGAGGTGTAAATACAAATCCGTAGAAAGCCTTCAGATTTTTCTGTCACCATTCTAAAGAAAATGAGGAAGAAAAAAAAGGAAGAAGATACTTGGTTACCGCGACTCCTGGATCCGTAAATGGAGAGATTCGTAGTCAAAGCCGTTCTATTTAATCATGTTCTTAGTTTAGGTCCTCAAGACCTAAATGTGAATCATAGTTTAGGTACCAAGATATTTATCTAACCGCAATTAAATATTTAGCTCCAAACTAAAAAGTTAACCAACCAACTAGAAATTGTCTATGAACTAAACATTTACCTTTAAACTAACTATTTTTGGATAGCAAGATACATTTGCAAGAATCTTAGTTATGGTAACAAGCTATTTATTTTATAAATAAAATATTTAGCTCCAAAATACAAATGTTACTTACCAACTAAAAATGTATAAAAACCAAATATTTAGCTAGAATCTAAACTGGTTATCTAAATATTAAGCCTCGAGCTAAATGTTTAGCTTCAAACTACTTTAGCTAGCAAGTTAAACTGGTTAGCTAATTATTTAGCTTCAAGCTAAATATTTATTTTGAAGCTAAATATTTAGCTAGCAAGATAGATTCATGAGAATCTTAGTTATGGTAACAAGCTATTCATTTTTAGAAATTAAATATTTTTGGCTCCAAACTCAAAATGTTATTTACCAACTAGAAATTGTGTCTTTGAGCTTAATATTTAGCTTCAAACAAAATGTTAAGCTAGCACGTTAAACTGGTTAGCTAATTATTTAGCTAGCAAGATAAACTTGTTAGCTAGATATTTTGCTAATATGCCAAATTACTTAACAATAAGCAAAAGTGGACAAACAAAAGAAATGCTGGGTCTCTGTATAAATTGCAGGCGAGACTGAATGTCATCTGTTTATCGTAGTTAACAGCAATTCGGACGTTTACCGATGAATCTACAGTAACAGCGAATCACCAGCTGGAGGTTTTTTACATCGAGGTTCACGTTTCCAGCGTACTGAATGTAGTGCATCGCTCAACGGAAACAACAGATTAGTGAACTAAATGACAAGTGTGATCGTCCTGCCCTTAACTAATGATAATGTTAATTCTGTATGAACTGAAGGAGCCATATGAATGAGAAATGTGGCTTTAAAAACACAGCAAGAGAAATCCAGTTTCCTTCTACAGAAAAAAATTAGGATTCTTATGTTGAGGATAGAGCTGGGCATGTATTCAAATTTCAAGAATCAATTCGATTCCAATTCTGAAGAATTAGAATCGATGCTCCCAATCCGATCGATATTAATACGGATCAGTAATATTATTTCTTTTTCTTGAGCAGTTACATTTACTATAATATAGTAATTCAGTGACGCAGCAATGGCATCAGTTCACGAGGGAAAACTGTATTAACTAGCGACGTGTATTGATACGAAATGTATCAAGATGCAAAGTGGAAGAGTGGAACATTGTAGAAAAACTGTCCCAGAATTCTGAGCAACACATCCGGATTTATTCCCTGATCTAGACGATCGACTGGAACGAAGAAGGTGAAAACAGCCTCCAACTATCGGTCTTACTTTAAATTTTACTTCTAAAAATTAATGTCGTCGTTACTGGTTCAATTCAAATTCCTAAGAATACAAAACTGATACTTCACTTTTGTATATCGATAAAATACCACGATATATTGGTGTATCAATGTTTTCTTACATCCAGTAGTTTTAACTCTCTCAGATAAGATTTAAAATGGCCGTCTGGACTTTTCTTTCCTCTTTTAGCTGTAAAAATGGCAAAATATGTCAAACTATTAAACTATTAAACAACTATTAAACTTGTGAATCGATTTGATTATTAGGATTTCTTATAAGAACTGATTCGGAATTTACTTTTTTATATTTCTCCAACCCAGCGCTAGTCGTGGATGACTGGAAATCTACTTCCAAATTAACCTTTGACACCTCTTCCTCTTCCCACTATAAAAAAAAAATAAACCAAGGTCCATTTCTTTGGGAACAAAAGAAAGAAAATCTGGTTTCAGCAGACTTTTACGTTTACGTCAACATTACCTACTTAAACTGGTTTTTACAATAAACAGATTTGACTGTGAAGGCTTCAAATACAGGTGAAATAAATTACTATACACTGAAACATCTTCAGGAAAAAAAACGAACGACGTTTATAAATGTAACGCATATTTCCTCAAACAGAAAACTAATCAGTTTTACGTGTTTTTTAAGCAGTAAACATATATTTTTTTTAACATTTCTTCCGAAATTATCGCAATATTTAAGCATTTATAGCCAGCAAACAATTAGAAAAGTATTACTAACCTGAACAGTTCACTATAAAAAATACAGTTTATAGCCAAATAGAGCCGAGCTGTTGGTTTCCATGCATGCGTGCAACCAGATAAAGTGTCCGGGCGAGAAACGCTGCTGAGGGTATATTTCCGCCAAGAGCTTCGCGTTTTCTCGCGTTGTTTCAGGGGTTTAACAGGGAGGTTAAACTACCAGGTGGAACCCTGACGTTTATAACGATGTTCCAGACAAAGGTAGGAAGCGTGCGGAGGCTGCTGCGGTGCAAACACGCGTTAGTGAGCAAGGCACCCCGCAGCAGACTGGTGTTGGGAATCGAGACAAGCTGCGACGACACCGGAGCCGCTGTGGTGGACGATACTGGAGCCATACTGGGAGAATCCCTGCATTCCCAGAAAGAGATTCACCTGAGGTGGGTGTCGCATATGAAGTGGTTTTGTTTCATTGATCACTCCTGATTATAGTTATAATTGTAGGAGCCATTTAGGTTTATTGTTTGTATAATTTTTTTTTTTGTTTGGATATATTTATAATACTGTTTTGGACACTGGGTGACGGTGATTAGATGCACATGGTTGTGTATATAAAGGGGCACAGGTTAGGGTGTCAGTTTATTTTTAAAATTGCTGGGGACGTAATTATTAACTTGAATGTGGTTTGAGGATTGGTGGGGACACTTGTTAAATATTTATATTGCCTCTAATTATTCATCCAGTTCATGTTTCATTAGAATATGCACTGCAGAGTAGGCTATAATCGCAAAGAACAATGTTGAATATCATATATACTCGCACCAGAAGAATGCGCAACAATAAAACGCTCTCCATTTGCAACCCCAACATCGTTCTTGAGAAAATTTAAATGAACTTAAAGCTGACAGTCCTGCAATAGGGCAGCTACCTGTAGGTGATCTGCATAAAGTTGTTTCAGGTGGAAAAAACGAAATTGAATTTCACGGCTCCGGGACAAAGAGTTTATTTAATGCGGGCGGACATAACTGATGTTTAGTTTAAGAGTCCGAAAGAGGAAAATGTTCAAATGTTGTTTTGGTGTTGGGAGCAGGAGGGAATTTTTCGCACTGATTCAATGTCGTTGCTGTCCATGCAGCGCTTCCAGCGATTCAGGAATGAAAAATCCAGGTAAAGCCAGACTGTACACAGTGTTTGCTTTCTGCACAGTGATTTCTGAATATACATTTCAGCTGCAGTATAATGAAAGACTAATAATTCACTGCACTATAATCTACTTTAAATAATGGATCACGTTATTTTTCTTTTTGATTTTTTTAACTCTGATGGAAATGTTGTCCACTCCCTGGTTCTCCGTTGCTGCGTCGCAGAAGTGTCTTTCTCTGGAAGCTGGATGCAGAGATAGCGAGAATCTTTCGCCTTCAGGGCAAAGTAGGCTTGTGTTCTGCATGTTCTCTACACAAAACCAGTATGTCAACACATCATCTTTGGGAGTCTTAAACAAGCATAAATATTGCATGAATATTTTGTTCCTTGCTACTCACCCCTAGAAAATAAACCAGACCTATTAAATTTCATTTACAATGGTCCCTCATTTATTGTGGGGGTTCTAAAAATAACCCACAAATCTGCAAAGTAATCATCTTTTTTTTTTTTACAATTATGTTTTAAGGCTGTAAAACCCCTCGCCACACACCTTTTAAAACTTTTTTCAGACATCAACGTTTAATCACATTTCTCACTAGTTTTAACACTCAAACCTTCGTAGAATTAAAACATAAAAGCATTACGCAGTACATTCTCTGCTGTTGCGCCGCTCGGTGCGTCTTTTTCCACTGAAAGTTTCAGAGTAGCCAGGTGTCGTTTCCATGTGTAGAACATAATTATAGGCAGTTTTTTGTGCGTCTTTTTTTTCTTGTGGATGAGAAAATTATTAAAACCAGACATGATAATTTTGGCAAGCACGGGAGACATAACAGGAGGAGATTAATGGTTGCCTCGAATCATTTAGGACGCAAAACACAATGCTCGTTAGTATGCCGTAAAGAAAGCATTTAAATTGTGCTATTAAAAAAATCCACCAAACAGCAAAGCAGCAAAGGATGGACCTGCGTTATCAGCAAAGGAACTGTAACTGTAGTTGTTCCATCTTGTAACGGGTACCAGTGACATTGCAGGACTCCGCCCTGTAGCTGACTACCAGTCTTTTAAAACATGACATATCATAAATAGGCTGCTTATCTGAAGCTTAACATGATAAATGATTAAGAATAATTGCAATCCATGTTGATTTATTATCTTTTTTAAGTCTGCAGCTAGGCTATATGAAGCTTTAACCGCTTCTGTTGCGTAAAAGTCCGTCTCGACTGCGTGCGTTTCTGTTCCGTGAACAATGATAGAAATTAAGCCCAGTCGGGTTCGGGCAAAGATCTCCAGCTCTACTGTATATGAGCAGAAAGAAACACGACTGCATAAGAAACTGTAATTGAGTGATTTAAATAATATTCTGTTTAAATACTGATGCAGAAACTTTGCTGGGAGCAGAAGTGTCTGTTAGGTCAGTAAAAATGTCCACATCAGGCTTGATGGGGACAAACCTGTCAATCATAAATATTGCTGGGGACATGTCCCCGGCGTCCCCGGTTAAAATGACGCCCATGGGCACAGGTGGCACACACAGTTCTCACCAGACCACAGACTACTGAGCATGGAAACATGGCATGCTAACAGCTAGGAACAAGATAAGAAATCAACTGGCATGTTCATCTGTTTGTACAAATTACTAAAATAAACTACAAATATCAACTGCAATAATGTCTGGGAAATCCTTATGTCTGCGTTGAAACTTCACCCCTACCGGTGTGCATGATGGCAACCTAGGTTTTAAATAAGATACGGATTGCCATAACAATAATAATAATAATAATGGTGTTTTTAAAAAAAAAACCAATTGAGCCCAGCCAAGTCTCAAAATGCGTGTTAATGGGTTAGAGTGTTGTTGCCCATCAGACTGGGTAGGGGTCAAAGGTCATCTTCCTCCAGATAGAGGGGGACATGTCAGCGGATGGACATGCAGCAGATTCAGTCCAACGTCAGAGCGGGAACAAATTATTCCTCTTTTACCTAGGGGCGCACCGATCCGACCTTTTCAGTCCCGATTCCGATTCCTGGACTTTGTGTATCGGTCGATATCCGATACTATTGTTGAATTAATAAACCGTATACCTTCCGCCTTATATCTTTCTTGAAGAGACTAAATGACTTTACTTACTAAACATAACTAAGACAAAACAGATGTAAAATATAAAATGACCACAAAAATAAAATTTCAAGTGAAAAACATTTTTTTTGTGTGTGAATTTATTGCAGATTGTCCACATTTTAAGTATCGGTTCATGGAATCACTTAACTTTAACCGACACCGATACATGTACATTAGACGGTATCGGGACCGATATTTTGACAGTCATATATTTTTATATTTCAATGTGTAAACAACTAACGCAAAAAGCAGACGTAAAAACAACCAACCCCTATTTGAAAACTTAAGGATTTCTTTTTTTAAAAGCAAACCTTTGTTTGGAATCTGCAATCCTTTTAAAAATCTTCTTTATTTGTTTCAGTTAAAACATTACATGTTTAATTTATTGTTAAGCTGGTAAAAAACACTAATTTTAACGAATATCTTGGGCACTTTCGACTTGATGATGTTGGTTCAGAGTCTTCCCCTTCACTGACACTCTTTAAACCAGAGAGCACATCTAATCGGGTTTATGGTCCGTCAGAAAGCAAAGCTACAGCGTCAGAATCGGCAGACTATGCTGCTGCGCTGTGACCAACGTGAGAAAAAATACTTTCTCACTTTATTTTGACACAGAGACTCCCGGAAGTGTTGAGAATAATTAATAAGTGATTATTCCTAAATATTCAGTGGTGCTGAGCAGGGCCGTATCCAGGAGGTGAATAAAGAGGGGCTAAAAGGGGCCCAGGGTGGTTCTGGGACTGTAGCGCCAAAATAAAAGCAGAGATGTTCTTCTAGTGAGCTGCTCACATTTTCATCTGTTAAGTAATTTTATTTCGCTACGGTTTATGTGACAACAATGTTACAAAGTAACATCCGGTATTTTAGGACGCAGCTGTCCTAAATTAGTGCAGCAAAATCCTTGAGGCACCAGGGTAGAAATGAAATAAATTTAGCCAAACGTAGACATTTTGACTATACCGTGATTATGCATTTTGATGATGTCATCACGCTGCGCCTGCATACTTTGTACCAGGTGCACAAAGAGGATGAATACTGATATTGTTTGTCTTCACACTAGATATTGTATGTAGAATTTTCTTTGTTTTTCATTTCATGGAAAAGAAACGGGTCGAACTATGAAGTATTTTGAATTCAAATATCTGCAAAATTATAAATAAGTAACCAAAGCAGACAATATTTAACATTTTTTTCTCCAAATCTCGCTCTTATTTATTTTAATGTATCTTCACCTTTGTTTATGTTGTGAGAATTTTTGGGTTTCATTATTTTGGAGAAGTATTTTAATTTATTTTTAATGCATTTTGCACAATAAATGTTCTTTCAATAAAAGTTTAAACCTTTTGGAAAGTTCTTCTGATGCTGTCCAAACTTTTTACTACAAGGGCAAAAGTCATCAAGTCAAAAGTTCCCATAGGCCACAAAAATATAACAAAAATTTACATAGAAAATAGTGATTTAAAAATAAATTCAACTGATAATATTTTAATGAAACATATGTTAATTGTTACACATTTAAATGTATCTGATAAAAATATATTTTTTCTTTTTTTAACATTTTTAAAGAAAAATAGAATTTCAATTTTTATTTTAAATGTATTTGATTTAAATATTTTTGCAACATTTTTTTAAAATAAGAAACAAAAAATAATGAAACAATTAGTTCCAAAATACTTATCTAGTTAATGCGAATTTTTTAAAAAACATTTTAAATAATCTACATCGAAACAACCCGAAATCAAATGGAGTAAAATTTAGAGCTGAAACAACTAATCGATTAATCGATTATGAAAATAATCGTTAGTTGCAGGGCTAGTAAAAGTCACATTTTCTTAAATTTTAACATCTGTAGTCCCTGTTCAATTTCAGCATTTATGAGTAGGGGGGGTATTAAGCTACCTCTTAGTTCGCTCCTACCTTGGGCCGGCTCTACTTCTACCACACAAAAAAATGCAATGAATTGGAAGATGGGTTTTATTTTCTTCTCTGCTTGTTACAAACAAATGATGGGGATTCTTTGTTCCTGCAGGACCGGCGGCATCATCCCCACCGTAGCTCAGGAGCTCCACAGGGAGAACATCGAGCGCGTCGTCCAGGAGGCTCTGGAGAGGAGCGGCGTAACTCCGGCTGAGCTCTGCGCCGTCGCCACCACCGTGAAACCCGGCTTGGCCCTGAGTCTGGGCGTAGGCCTGCGCTTCAGTCAGAGCTTTGTGCGTCAGCACCACAAGCCCTTCATCCCCATCCACCACATGGAGGCCCACGCCCTGACGGTCAGGATGCTCCGCCCCGTATCATTTCCCTTCCTGGTGCTCCTGGTGTCCGGCGGCCACGCTCTCCTCGCCGCGGCTCGAGGAGTCGACGACTTCCTGCTGCTGGGCCACACGCTGGATGAGGCTCCGGGAGACACGCTGGATAAAGTAAGGGTGCTTTTCGGCTCGTTGCGGCAGATACGGACGTTTTGGTTCACAAACTGATCCGTAGCTTTGTGGATTCCCAGGTGGCCAGACGCCTTTCCCTCAGGAAACACCCTGAGTGCGCCACGCTGAGCGGAGGCCAGGCCATAGAGCTGCTGGCCAAGGACGGAGACAGGAAGAGGTTTGGCTTCAGGACGCCCATGGGACAAACTCCTGACTGCTGCTTTTCCTTCGCCGGACTCCGGAACCAGATAACGATGCTGATAAAGCAGAAGGAGGCGGAGGAAGGTAGGAAGGTCTCCGGACTCTGTAGCTAATACAGGTCCTGGTCATAAAGTCGGAATATCACGAAAAAGTTTATTTATTTCAGTAATACCAAAAATGAAACCTGCATATTAGATTTTTTCAATACAAACAGACTACGGTTAGTCGATTAATAAATTGTATCGATTAATCAAATTTTCTGTTAATAAAGATTTGAATTTTGGAAAATCTAGATTTTTTTTTTTTATATTCCAGTGCACTACTTTAAAGGGGGTTATTATGCAGATTTGACTTTTTGACGTGTAACATCCTGATAACATCTTTCCTCTTTAAAATCATGCCTGAAGTTTTGCTTTAACTCATCCACTTATGTTTGAATAATCTTTGAGTCCCTGCTGGTAGTTATTGGGGGTGCTGAAACCCCTTCTCCCACCCATCTCCTCCTCCTACCTGACGTAGCTTACTCAGCAGTCCGACCGCTACGCCTGCAGCCCTCCCCCTCCCCTCCCCACTCGTCTCCGGTAGCTAGCAGCTGCTATAGTTAGCTTAGGCTAATTGTAAGGCTAAGAGTTTGGACTTCATCTTTGGAAACAATCCTAGGGTGAAAAACATCTGTTATCTTTGCGCAAATCAATTCACAGAGGACTGATTTCTCAACAAAAGCCTTTTTGATGGTGGATTAATGTACAGATTGGCCCTAAAGGCGAAGCTACTCCATCAGAACCTGTACAGGTAAGAACTGTGACTTAGCATTACTAACTCTGACTCAAAACGTAGCTTTATATTTCTGTGTTTTTATGGTTTCAATGCAAAACGCAACTTCATGCCTATTAATATTAATAAAAGGGTGACAAGGAGGGTAAATATTACAAAGCCGACACTTTATTTCTTATGTAAGCCTTAAAATTCTCTCTGGTTCTTAAAAAAACCCACTTTCAGGGCCGGATATTGGATCATGTCGTGTCGTCTTCAATCTCCAGTGTTGCCATTGTTCAGCAATGTGATTTTTTTTTTTTCCTAAGTACTTACATGCAACACTCTCGTCTTAGAGCACACGCGGTTACGAGCAATGGTCAGGTTAATGGGTTAATTGCTAGCTAAACATTTCTGACTAATCAAATCAGTGAACTTATTCAATTTTATCATAATATGATGAAGTATTACCTAACTGAACACATTAAAAAACTATAATTTTCCTCACAGAACTAGACTGAGAGACCACTTAAAGGCTTTTTCAGGTGTTTTCACTTAATTAGCTGATTAGATTGCAGCACCAGGTGACTAATATTGAACATTAATTAAAAGAAATACATATTTGAAACATATCAGTCTGTGTGTCATGAATTAGTCTAATATAACTTTATGGTGATATTCTGATTTTTTTTTTTTTGACCAGCACCTATAAACCTGCTCTAGTCACAGCTTGCCTCCCTCTGCAGGGGTGGAAGAAGGAACTCTGCTGTCATGTGTGAGCGACATCGCCGCCGCCGCTCAGCACACCGTCGCCTTACATCTGGCCAAGCGGACGCATCGAGCCGTGCTCTTCTGTAAGGCCAACAGGCTGCTGCCGACGGAAAACCCAACGTTGGTGAGAACGTTTCTGTTGAAATGATTCAGGTCAATTCGGTTAGAAAGCTTCTAAGGCTGCATAAAATCGAACACATCTGATTTTTATTATGGCCGTCTGAACAGATAGATCTGACTCTTTTCATGCCCAACTGCTCGCTTTCTTCTATATATGCTACGACTTTGCTATTTTTGAAACGACTTCAGTCTGAACAGTCGTGTGTCGTGTTAAATCCGTCTCATATATCATTAATCTGCGCAGTGGAAAAAAGCTACTCTAGAAATGGGTAAAAACGAAAATCAATACAAGAGCCACTTGGAGAAACGAAAATCAATACAAGACCCACTTCGAGTCCTTCAGGAGAAGTTTTTATCCAGTCTGATCAGCGTACATCCATATAGTGGGAGTTAATCAGGGTAGGAGATTTGGTTATGAATAATTAGCGATATTCCCCTGTGACTTTGGAACAGGGTACTAACTATATGTAGCTGGTAGCGTTTACTAGCTCTGGCTGCTAGCGCTGACTAACTGCAGCTGCTAGCGCTGACTAGATGCAGCTGCTAGCGCTGACTAGATGCAGCTGCTAGCGCTGACTAGATGCAGCCGCTAGCGCTGACTAGATGCAGCCGCTAGCGCTGACTAGATGCAGCCGCTAGCGCTGACTAGATGCAGCTGATGCAGCCGCTAGCGCTGACTAGATGCAGCCGCTAGCACTGACTAGATGCAGCCGCTAGCGCTGACTAGATGTAGCTGCTAGCGCTGACTAGATGCAGCCGCTAGCGCTGACTAGATGCAGCTGATGCAGCCGCCAGCGCTGACTAGATGTAGCCGGTAGCGCTGACTAGATGCAGCCGCTAGCGCTGACTAGATGCAGCCGCTAGCGCTGACTAGATGCAGCTGATGCAGCCGCTAGCGCTGACTAGATGCAGCCGCTAGCGCTGACTAGATGCAGCCGCTAGCGCTGACTAGATGCAGCCGCTAGCGCTGACTAGATGCAGCTGATGCAGCCGCTAGCGCTGACTAGATGTAGCTGCTAGCGCTTACACACACACACGTAGTCGCACAAAGATGTACCATTAGCATAGAGTTTGGGTCACGCATTTAGACTTTGTTCTGAAACTTTTCCAGGTGTTGTCTGGAGGAGTTGCAAGCAACCAGTACATCCGGAAGGCCTTGATGCTCATCGCAGAGGCGACGGAATTGCGACTGCTCTGCCCCCCGGCCCGGTTCTGCACGGACAACGGAGCAATGATCGCCTGGTGTGCGTCGGCGAAATATCTCACCATCTGTGAATTAATCCTGGTTGATCTGAAACATTTTGTTTTTCCTCTTCTGAGCAGGAATGGAGTGGAGCGCCTGAGGGAAGGAAAAGGGATCCTGGCACCAGACGTGGACGTCGGCTACGAGCCAAAGTCAGTTCCAAACTGGTCGGAACTTTTTCTCAAATACATCAGCAGAGTTTTACATACAACTCTGGTCGGAACTTCCAATCATCTCATCGTTGACATTAATTTTCTTCAGATTTTTATAAGACCAATTTTTTTCTTCTTCTAATCAGCACAGGGCCAGGATCTAAACTGACTGGTATCTAAATCACTCCATTCCTCTACAACGTACAGTCAGTCTGTTTTCTGTGTGGATGCTTGTTTTTTAATTATTTATTTTTCATTTATACAGTGGGGAGAACATTTATTTGATACACTGATGATTTTTGAAGTTTTCCCACTTACAAAGCATGTAGAGGTCTGTAATTTGTATCAAAGGTACTTTTTAACTGCGAGGAATAGAATCTAAAACAAAAAAGCAGAAAATAATAGTGGATGATTTTTTATAATTAATTTCCTTTTTAAAGCATGACATAAGTATATAATGTCTATGGCTGTAGCCGCTAGCGTTTACGAGCTGTAGCTGCTAGCGCTACCTAGCTGTAGCTGCTAGCGTTTGAGCTGTAGCTGCTAGCTTTTACTAGCTGTAGCTGCTAGCGTTTACTAGCGGTAGCTGCTAGCTTTAATAGCTGTTTCTGCTATCGCTGACTGGCTGTAGCTGCTAGCACTGACTTGCTGTAGCTGCTAGCATTGACTGTCTGTACCTACTAGCGCTGACTGGCTCTAGCTGCTAGCATTTAATAGCTTTGGCTGCTAGCGCTGACAGGCTCTAGCTGCTAACATTTACTGGCTGTAGCTGCTAGTGCTGATTGGCTGTAGCTGCTAGCGCTGACTTGCTGTAGCTGCTAGCGCTGACTGTCTGTAGCTACTAGCGTTTACTAGCTGTAACTGCTAGCGTTTACTAGCTGTAGCTGCTAGCTTTATTAGCTGTAGCTGCTATCGCTGGCTGGCTGTAGCTGCTAGCTTTATTAGCTGTAGCTGCTAGCACTGACTGGCTCTAGCTGCTAGCATTTAATAGCTTTGGCTGCTAACATTTACTGGCTGTAGCTGCTAGCACTGACTTGCTGTAGCTGCTAGCACTGACTGTCTGTAGCTACTAGCGCTGACTGGCTCTAGCTGCTAGCATTTAATAGCTTTGGCGACTAGCGCTGACTGGCTCTAGCTGCTAACATTTACTGGCTGTAGCTGCTAGCGCTGATTGGCTGTAGCTGCTAGCGCTGATTGGCTGTAGCTGCTAGCGCTGACTGGCTCTAGCTGCTAACGCTGACTGGCTGTAGCTGCTAGCATTTAATAGCTTTGGCTGCTAGCGCTGACTGGCTCTAGCTGCTAACATTTACTAGCTGTAGCTGCTAACACTGACTGGCTGTAGCTGCTAGTATTTACTAGCTGTAGCTGCTAGCGCTGACTAGATGTAGCTACTAGCATGATGCTTCATCATGGAGGACGAAACCGAAATCAAATTTGCCCCTTCTTCACTGAAGATAAATGTTCAGGCCATCTGAAAGCACTCCTCCATGCAAGAGATGAACACCTGTTTTTGAAATATATGCTGTATTCACGTAGGACCTCTAAAACTTATAACAAAAAACACTGAAAATATTAACATGAGCCATAAACTCCTGTTGGCAGTTGATAAAAAATGTTTTGTGCATACTAAACATGCCCAATTTTTTTTTTTTTTACTCGGTACTAAAGAATAAACAAAAGATATATTTTGCTATTATTTTTTGTCTTCAGAAAATATCTCTGTATTTTAGTTTTTTCAGAACTGGATATTTTGTTTAATAGGTCTTGGATTTCAGGTTGCAGTTTTATATATTGTAAATTTTGTACCAGTTCCCTTTTCTCACAGTAAAATAATCTAACATGTTCCACATTCTCTTCTTGAAGACAAGGCGTTTGAGATTGTAAAATACATTTTTTTGTCTGTGCTACAAAACCAGCCACATCTGTAGGACCAGTGCTATAAACTGAAAAACCCATCTTTGTTACAAAGAGTATTAAGAAGAAAAATCAATTAGAATCAAATTGAATCGTTACACATTTTAAGATTCACATTCCTAATAATTATCCTCAGCAGTTTTCAAACCCAATAGAAATCAGATGTGAAGCACAGAGATGGCAGAATCATACTGTGGGGATACTTGTTTCCCAAATCTACTGGAGCAGGACTTCCTCCAGGACTGGATGGTTGAAACTTGAACCCAGTTCAAACTGGTTTTGAGAAAATCGTCAGGAGGTTCTGCCCCGCTGACCCGGTTCTTGCAGCTCAGTGTTGTTGAATCACGTACCCGATGACGGCAACCCGTCGGTTCTAACACGTGTGTTCTGACCCGTTCTGCTGGTTCTGTTGCAGAGCACCGCTGGGCGTGGACATCACAGCGGAGGTGAGGGCAGCCACCATCAGGTTACCGTCGATCCGGATGAAGATCCCAGGCTGATGCCCAGAATTCCCTGAATCAGAGTCTGAACCATGTGTATAGGAGAGCTGCTGTTATTTATTAATACATGTATTTTGATATCAAGTTTTAGATTTTATGAATTATTTAAATTATTTTGACCCAAAATGATTAAATAAAAGAATAATTTGTGAAAGAAACGCATATTTTGTTTTTTTATGGCACACTGCCCTCTACTGGAGAGTTCTTGGGAGTGCGCCTCAGTGCTGGACTCGTTTAGCTTTTTCGCTTCAGACTGAAGAGGATTCAATTATCCTTGATTTACCACAAACATCCAGATGGTTTTCAGGTCTTATTTAATATTTTAGAGAATTATTAAACTGCAACTCACTCGTAAAGCAACTTTTCTTTTAACTGAAACTGAATAAATGAGTTTCTAACGGTGTTAGCTACATTATTTTTTGTATTCTAGTACATTTTGGTAAAAATATTAATTTTGCACTAAAAAACAATAGTGAAATGCCCTCTTCAGGTTAAATTTCGCACTGCAACCAGGCATTTTTACCAGCTCAAATATATGGCAAGCCTCTTTAACATTTAATAAGTAGACTGGATGTATATTCTACCCATCTTTATATCAATTCTTCCTAGAAAAAAAAAACATTCCAGATGTCCATTAATGAATTGATCTTTTTACATATTAACATTTTGACTGTGTAAAATGTAATTCTTAAGAGGAGAAAAGCATTTCTTACTTGGAGAAATTCAAATTTTAGGTGGCAGGAAAATGGTTCCTTGTAAAAACGTTTTGATTGGACGAATGTGAATACTTAGTACTCTTAAAACATTGTTTCTTGTAATGGATGCAATTACTGATGTCTCGAAATGTTTTTTAGCTAGTTGAAATATGAATCATTGATGATTAAAATAACATTCTTAACAGATAAAAGGTATTTTTGGATATCCAAAATTAAATGAATCTAATCGAAAACAAGACCTTTTCCAAGTAAGAATTGCATTTCGTCTATCCACAAAGTTCATTCTAGATCGGTGGAACCTTTCTGAGGATAGGAACAGCTGCAGACCCACACATGAGTGGGAAATGTGAAGTTATTTGTCCTATGAAGATTTTAAAAAAGTATTTTGTATTTGTACATATTGATTTATAGATATCCGGAATGTTAACATTTTACTTGGAAGAACTGTTTGAAAGACATCTGGAATACATATTCAGTTAACCTGTTAAATGCTAAAACTGCCACTTCAACTTTTTATTAATATAGAGATGCATCCGTAAAAAATACAGTTGATGAAATCTTCCATTTTAACTAGGAAATAATGTAATTTTACCAGGATTAATTGTATTGCCCTAAAATAGGAATTATAGATGGGAGTGGTCGCTGATTAAATGTTAAAACAGCTTGCCATATGTTAACGGAAAAGCACAGTATAGCAACACCTACACAGCAAGTTGGAGTTGAGCCCAGTTTCTACGTCTCCGTCAGCCAGTTTGCCCCCACACGTATCGACGGAGACGTTTTGCGTTTATAGTTCTCTGTGTCACTGTTGCAAAGAAATTCCCCAACAGGACAGCAGGGGGTGCTAACTTCTCATGGCGGGTCTGCCTACCATTGCAATGCCGTTTCTGGTCAACTGGAGTTTATTTTCTTCGGCTTGTGAACACATTCCCTCCCTTTATATACTTATATATATATATATATATATATATACTTCTCCGTCTACATCGGCGCGAGAGCTCACCGTCACCGACGCAATGACGGACTGAGCAGAGCCCAATTTTTTTTAACTGTCCGTCCACAGAGAGCGTATACCTGTGTTTTAAAGTCACAGTCCAGTCTGAAGCGGAAACGCCATCAGCAGAGGAGACGACAGGAAGTTGAGCTGCGTGAGATCCGCCCTCATCCTGCAGAGCAACCTTCAGGCCCGCAGAAAGCCTCTCTAGGTGGCGCTGCAGTTGTTGTCATTAGTCAAAATATGACTAATTAGTTTTGCAACATGAACAATTTTCTAATCATCTTATCAATAAAAATGATGCACTTTTAAGAAAGTCTGCATCAATCATTTGCGTTTTGGTTCAAATTGCGGAATGTACCATTCCTAAATGGCCCCAAGGCAGCACTTTGAACACCCCAGCTCTAACTGATCTATTCTGCGTTCACTGAAGTCAAACTGAGTCTTTGTTTCCAACCTCATCCAGATTTAGTAAGTCCTGGCTGAAACCAACATGTTTTTATCTAAATTTCACCTTATTTTGATTGATTTTATTTTGCATTTTACTTTAAAAAGTAAAATTTGTAACTAAAAAAACAATAAAATTGGTTTGTGTCTTTAAAACCAACAGATTAAAGCAGAATCTGCTTTTAACAAAACGTTCTCGGTTTCCTTCCTCCTGCTTCTCACCACGGCTTGCTGGACTTTTGCCCCATTCCTCCCAGCAGAACCGGTGGAACTGGGTCGGGTTACACAGCTCTGTATCTCTGGCCGCTAAAGTTCTTTGGGACTGGGATCAGGTCTCATCTGGTGTCTTCCTCTCTGAGCTTTCAGCCCATGGTTCTCCAGGACTGGTTTCACTGGGGATGAAGACTCTACCAGCTTCTTCATCATGTCCTCCAGTTTTATAGATTAACCAATAAGAAGCTTACAAAGTTATGACATCATCCAAGCTGCTTAAAGACAGTATTCTTAGCATCTGGAAGCCTCTGAATTTATTCAGTCTTCAAAAAAGAAAATCCTTTCTTAATCTTAACTGAGATAAAATACATAAAAGGAAATTAATCATTTCTAGAGTCTGAACATAAACAGACATTTATGAAAGCAAAAACAGATTATTTGTCCCAGTTTATTCATTATCTCCAGCCAAGGAAGTGGTTTCTAACAGAAAGTTCTGCCTGTGGACCGGTCCAGTGCAGATCACAGGATGAGAAACCCAAAGAGATGTGTGACGGTCCCGTTATCCGTCTGCAGACTCCCGCACACCGAGCTCTGAAAGTTACACAAAACTTACCAGCAATAACTTGGATTATTTAGGCTCAATAGATATATGTGTGTCCAGGTTATTTATTCACTTATAAATGTAACAGTTTCAATATTTAGTTCACTAATTAAATATTTAGCTCCAAACTACACATTTAGCTGGTACACTAAATATTTAACTACTAACTAAATGCTTAGCTAGGTAGCCAAATATTTGGCTAAATATTTAGCTAGTCGACTAAATATTTTACTTCCAATTAAATAGCTAGGTAAAAGCTTAGTTAGGAAGCTAAATATCCAGCTAGAAAACTAAAATGACTAGCTGAATATTTAGCTTTGAACTAAATACTTAGTTAAATGTTTAATTAGGAAGCTAAATGTTTAGCTTTGAACCAAATATCTAGCTAGTCAAATAAAAATTTAACTTTGAACTAAATAGCTAAATGCTTAGTTAGGAAGATAAATATTTAGGTGCGAACTAAATACTTAGCTAGTCAACTAAATATTTTACTCCCTATTAAATAGCTAGCTAAATGTTTAGTTACGAAGCTAAATGTTTAGCTAACAAGCTAAACTGAACAGCTGAATATTTGGCTTCCAACTTTGAACTAAGCGATTAGCTGGTCAACTAAATATTTAACTTCCAACTAAATAGCACGTTAAATGCTTAGTTAGGAAGTTAAATATTCAGATAGCAAGCTAAGATGACTAAATTTTTATTTTTAGCTAAATACTCAGCTAGCTAAATGCTTAGTTAAGAAACTAAATATTTAGCTCTAAATATTTAGCTAACATGCTAACTTGTGGATAAGTGGAAGTGGATTACCAAAATAAAAGCTTGGTCTTGCGAACCTCTAAACTCCTGTAAAGCCATCGGTAGAAGTTAGCATTGCCGATAAAACGACTCTTACGTTTTAAGCTGAAATATTGGACATGTCGATAAAAAGGAAAGCTTAAAACTGAACTTTTTTTACTCTTATAACAGGCTAAATAACCCTAATAATTGTTGTTAATGTTTGACTGTAACTTCACAAACAGGCTCGTGGTTTGGTCCTTGTTCTGCAGCTTTACATGGGTTCCCTTCTTCCCTTTTATAGAACCGCTATACTGACGGCTCTGCTTCTGGATCTGATAGGGGTCCAAAACAGTAAAATCACAGTTATTTCTCTCTGCGTTGAAATCTGTGCCTCTGAAATAACTAAATAATGTATAAAAAAAGGAAGACATTTGGATCTACACAGAAGTGGTTTATAGATGAAAACGGAGGTTGGGCGTTCTCTCTCTCAGCTCCACTTCCTCCTGTTTTCTGTCCTCCGAAACAAACGACAGACGATGAGCAGCTAAAGCTCGTCCCGCTCATAAATATTATACTCCTTGGCGCTGATCACGCCGTCTCGGTCCTGGTCGCTCTTCCAGAAGATGTCGGTGAGGAGCTTCTCGTAGAACGGCTCGTCCCGAGGTTTCCCTCCCTTTTCGTACTCCAGCTTCAGGTATTCCTTCACCTGGACACAAGGAAACAGATCTCAGAGCGGATCTTAAGTCCAGTAGTAGGGGTGTCACGATTCTCCAAATCCTCGATAAGATTTTCCATTTTAGGGTCACGATTCGATTCACGAATGTATTTATTTTTTTACGGCACAGAGCCCTACGTCATTTTTAGACTAGTCTACGATCATTGGTTTTATTCATTACATTTTGTACAACAAATCTTAATTTAGAAGACAAAATTGATGCAATTTTTATTATTCTTGTGTAATGTATCACATTAGGGAGTAATGGTCAAATTGAAATAATTTATTTACAATAAAAGCGTAACAATATTGTTTAAATGGCAAATGATTGGTAACAGATGGTGGCTGCCATCTAGTGTCTCTTTATAGTTACTGCAGAAAAAACGACAACGCAAAGCTACAGATGCTCATTGGTCCGAGTAAAATGCAGCTAACAGCGGACCTGTTGTTTACAACGGGAATGTGGATTTTACTTGTTGGGAACTCAACATTTCCTCTCCGGGGATTTGGGAGTAGAAAGAGCGGCTTTAGCTCTGGTCCCGCTGCTTCATCTATCCTAGCCGTGGTCGAGCTGTAGCTTAGCTAATAGCCACTTCCTAGCGTCAGCTGATGTGTTCTGTAGATGTGCGCTCTGATCACGGGGGATGTGATACAGGTGTTAAAATGATACCAGGTGTTGTGAGTTCTATGAGAACTGGTGGGAGTTACTTGTTGGGGAAAATGCGATGTGTGGTTCTTTGTGATGACGAAAATCTGAGTAAATAGACGGTCGCCTGTTAACTTGCGACAGAGTCCGAGTGGGACGCACCGACTGTAAACATGGCAGGAGGTGATCGCGATCCTCCTTTGGATTCCAATGTGCAAGGTCGTAACGTGATTTCGATCGATTTCGATACAAAACCGAGATCGTGACACCCATACTGAGCGGTATGGATTAAATGTTACCAGGTGAGTTAATAAAATGAACTTGGAAATAGTGCTAAGACCTAAAACAATAGTAGTTGCAGATTATTTAAAGGGTCTATATAATGCAAAATCAGGTTTTTGGAGTTTTCAACCATCTGGTAATGCAATTTTCTCAACAAAAAAACCCCCACCAGAGTGGTTTTTGGCTTAATTCCCGCATTTCTGAGTAATCCTCCTGAATCCTGCTCTCTGAGAAGCTGCCCCTCCCTCTCCTAGAAAACGAATGAGTGTTCAACAAGTGACATCACTGATTGCAAGTTGAGTGCTAGAGTTGTCTGCAACGTCCCCTGCAGGCAGAGCGGCTTGCCTCTGGTAGATTTTCTAACACACCCTCCTCCTTCTCAAAGCTCATAGCTGCTCCGGTTTTTGGCAGCTTAAAACACTTTTTTGTTGGATTTTTTACTTTTTCTGTGAAAACGCCTGTTTGGCTGCATGGATTACAGGATTTTATTCTACATTCCTAAAGAACAGCAGCTGAATCAAAGAACAAAGACGCCTGATGGACAGAGAAGTAAGTGGCTACATGCTAATGCTAATGTATGTTAGCCATTTATCAAGCTGCTTATGTGATCTTATAACAGCATTGTGTGGTTAATTCATTAATCTGTAGAATCTCAGGATGTTCAGTAAACGGGTGCAAACAACACCAACAGCTTTCTCATATACTGGGCGGGAAAGATTTGCTTAGTGGACGCAGCTATGTTGGTTTGGGCTCTGTCTAAAGCCTGGAGATTTAGCAACTGAAATTGGCTTTATTAACTCAGTTTTTTACCGGAAAAAAATAAAATGAAAATCTGAGCCCTTAATATAACAGAGCTTCTTTGTGGTACTTGGGGCTTTTTTAAATTATTCCTGAGAATTCTGTTTGTGATGAAGCTTAGCGCCGTTTGTTTCAGCTCTGAAGCGCAGCGTAGCGTTGGGGTGCAGGAGGCGGGTTTATAGAGAAACGATCCGTTTCACTTCGTGGTCCAACTTTAACCACAGGATACAAGTTTTATCATATATATGTATATCCCAGAAGTTGAAAGCTGTAAAATAACATGATACAGTCCCTTTAAATAATCTGTTTCTTTGTAATTGGTATAGATAATATGCAGTGTTCTGGTGCCGGTGGTTTGTATCAATAAATAATTACATTTTTTCAGATATCAATCCTGGGGGAGAGCGTGGGGGCATGGCCGATAAAAGAGAAGCACTGGCCTACAGTAATGATTGTATACTTGATGGGTCGACGTAATTGTAAGCAGAAGACCCTTAGCTTTCTAATGATATAAAATGTACACAGGTTCAAGTTAGAA
This sequence comes from Apricaphanius iberus, assembly GCA_028564705.1. Lineage (NCBI taxonomy): Eukaryota > Metazoa > Chordata > Actinopteri > Cyprinodontiformes > Aphaniidae > Apricaphanius > Apricaphanius iberus. The sequence goes on from JAPXFQ010001339.1 coordinate 873,946, forward strand.
GCCAAAAATCAGGTGGAATTAAAAGTGAAAGTGGTCTAGTCTGAATAAAGAGGTTAAAGCAGCTTTTGTTCCACGGTTCAGCTTGGAGAACGCGGTTACCTCTGCCTTGGAGAGACTCCTGTCCTTATCCAGGTCCATCTGTCGGAAGGCCTCCATGCTGCGAGGCCCCCTGGACACGGAGAACACCTCCACCTCGAAGATCACCGTGGCGTCTGGAGGCACCGGACCTTATTCAGCCGCAGACACAAACCAGGACAAATCAGGAAAATCTGAACGGTCTAAGGAACGCTTTTAAAACATATAAAAAATAAAGCTTAAAGAAAAAGAAAATCTGTTTCTGCTCAGAGCAACATGCAGCTGAATGAAGTTCTCTTCCGGGAAACAACCGAAGCGTTTAATGGCGTTCAAACCTGAGGCGCAGAAGGCAGCGCCCCCTGCAGGCGGCGCAGATACAGCTGTTAGTCACCTCAGCGTGCTCCCGTGCATGCAAAGAACCCCCCCCACCCCTCCGAGCATGCTGAGACTACGTGGGGCCCGACAGAGGAGCAGCGCGCACCGCTGCAAGAGACAACGACAGGAAGAGACGAGGGAATGAAGCTCCGACGGCTGACCTCTGACCTTCCTGCTAATCAGACCAACCTTTTCCTGTCTGACCGAACGCCAGAGAGGACGGAACCGTCACCTTCCTCTTCTCCCCGGCGCACATGTCCATCATCCCGATGTCCAGGCCCTTGATGACTTGTCCCACACCCAGGACGAACCACTGCGGGTGTCCGTCTTTGTCCGACCGGCTGGGACAGAAAGACGTCTCAGGTTTAACGCGTCGGGACATAAAACCCTCATCCTAGATGTTTTTTCTGATCCCAAACCAACCAGAACCCTCCAGCAGTGGTTCTGGCAACACTTTGCTTCCTTTCATTGAGGATTCTGCTCAGCTCTCCGAAGGTCCACAGCTTTTCGGTCAGACTGAGCTCTGGACTTTGACTAGGCCATTACAGCACCGGATTCTGCTGTGTTTGCGGAAAGCTTCAGCTGCCAGGCGAGGGAAAATAGTCTGAAGACATCAGTGTCTTTGTAAAACCGTAAAACACATCCCATCAGAGCCGGCCCAAGGCACAAACAAAGGGCCCCCCAAACCCATCTGCACCCCCCCATAAATGCTGAAACTACGTTAAAATTTATGAAAATGTGAATAATAGTCCATTTGATTTTTTGCTTTTTGTTTTTTACTGTAGAATCTAATATATATATATATATATATATATATATAAAATCATGAATAATTTTTTTCATAAAAATTCTATTTTTATTTTTAACAATTAAAAATGCTGCAAAAATATTTAAATCAAATACATTTAAAGGCAAAAAAATTTATATACTGCACCCATTTTCATTTATGTTTTCGTAACTATATAAAAAAAATGTCAAACAATTAAAATTTAAAATTACTCTTTTGTTTGAGCTTCAGCCAATATTAACGATTACCTCTGATTTATTTTTAGGATCGGCTAAATAAACTCCAGATCTTGATAGAAACGCTGTTATTGTGGGCAGCGGTCTTAACAGAAAGGTGGCGCCCCTGAGTCAAAACCTGCCCTGGTTTACACATGCGCACAAAATATCAAAAACATACAAACACTAAATACAATTTACATGCGCACAACTTACCACCAACTACAAACTCAAAACAGCTCCTGCGCTACAAATCATTACGACATTTTTTTCCTTCAACCTGGACCTTATTTTCAGCAAATATTACGCTCAGTTACTCACCCAGACGAGCTTGGAGCCACTTGGAGTCCTTCAGGAGAAGTTAATATCCAGTCTGATCAGCGTACATCCATATTGTTATGGGAAAATTAATATCAAGAATGATCTTTTCTGTGTATTCTTACATACTGAGAGATCTGTATGCTATTTCTTCATGACATGGTGATAGTCTGAATGTATGACACTGTATAACGTTAAACGGTCAAATGAACTGATATCACGATTCCTACATCCTGCGTTGCCATGGAAACGACCCTTTGAGCGCTGAACATCCTGACGTGTCCTGAGATTGAGCCTGTCCTATCAGACGAAGACACCTGGGAGTCTGCGGTAGTCGGTGAGACGAAACGTTTACCGATATGGTGCAGATGATAGTAAGGTCGACTCGCTGTTACGCGGATCCCGGCAGTAGTGTGAGATGCTGTTCCTCTTTGTTTGTAAAAAATTAAACCTCCATAAAAAATAAAAAAAAAAAGGATTCTTTCTCATCCTTTTATTCAAAATGTTTTTCTGATTACACATATAATGGGAGCCAATCAGGACGGGAGATTTGCTGCCTGTAATAAGGAATTATCTGCCACAAAACTCCTTCGTTTAAACAGGTTTTGGTTAAATTAATAAAAAAAAATTACGGTCCAGGTTGAAAAAAATAATAATAATAATAAATTCCCTTTAAATACGTCCAAAAACCACATTTACACACAGATCAGAGTGACAATGACACTCATTTCACATCTCTAGATTTGCTAGAAAGCTGGGAAATCTCAGTTTTCTTATTACAGCCTAAAGTGATGAGAAAACTGTTATTATATCATCGTTTGTTTTTTTTTGTATTATTCCTTTTCCCATTAATCTATTGGAAAGAAAAGCAATTAAAATAGTAGGTTAATTGCTAAAAAATGCTTAATCTCAAAGTGTTTCAATAAATAGTGTGCAATCATAAAACAATGACAGCAGTAGCAAAAAGTATAAACTGCCCACTATTAACAATAAGTAATACGGAAATTAGCTGGGAGTGGCCTAATTATCACATTTCCCAGGGTGCTTAGGGGCAGGTTTTTGGCAACATTAGTGACCTGGAAGTCTGTTGTATTCAATGTGTTTCCAATTTGTCATGTTGAGTTTCGTTTTTTAATGTGAATTATCTTTGAGTTCCTGGTAATTTAAGTCATTTAATTAAGTTTATTCAAGTAACTTTATTAAGTTTTCCAGTTAAGAAATAAATAAATTAATTTGATCAATTTAATTCAATTACTTGTGACCAGTTAAATCAATTTATTTAAGTTAAGCTGCATTTTATTTTTTCATTGTACCATAACTGTGAAGAATGCCGAATTTTAAGTTATGCCCACGTATTTTGGCAGAATATATACTTCATTTGAATTTATCTATACTGAGATATATTAATTCTCAACTTCCAAAAACTGATTCAAATATGATTTCACAATACTGTTCACAAATTAGTTCGTTTACTTACTTTTTCCAAGGTAACCACAGTTTCCTAAATATTTTCAAGTAAACTTAAGTCATCAGTATTTGCAGCGACAACAGGAACCCGAAGAAAAAAATCCTGGTTCTTTTTTGTTTTAATAAATACCAACCCAATGTGCCGCGTAAGATGAGGTATTAGGGTTAACTAAAGAAAATATTTTGGGGTAAATTTACGCCCAAGAAAATCAGAAATTCTAAAATTAAAGTCACATATTTTCCAGAAAATACTCAGAAATTCTCTGATGTCAAAAAGTTGTAAAATTACGAGTAAAAAGTCAGAATTTCTGAGACTAATTGCACATAGTTTCCAGAAAATAAGTCGAAAATTCTCTGTCACAAAAGTTGTAAAATTACAAGTTAGAAGACATACATTTTGAGATTAAGGTATTTCCTAGGGGAAAATAAAAATTTATTCTCTGATGTAGAAAAGTGGAAAATTAGTGAGGGAAAAAAAAAAAATCCTGTCATTAAAGGCAAACATTTTTAATATCTACAGTAAGATATTTCTGATATTCTAAAGTCAGAAAATAGTTTAAAATGATGTATGTCTTTAATCACAGAAATTTCTTCATTTTTATTCTCTCTAAAATGTTATACTTTTCTACATTACGGAATTACGCTTTTTTTGCTACTTCTTGACAGAGAATTTCTGACTTTTTCTGGAAAATATGTGACTTCTTTCTCAGAATTTATTAGTTATTTTGGGTGGAAATTTACTCCCAAAAATTATTTTGGAGTAAATTTCCAGCCAAAAAACTTTTAAATTCCTCAGACATTCTGAGATTAAAGTCACATATTTTTCGGAAAAACTCTGAATGTGTCTGATGTCAAAAAGTAGCAAAATTACGAGTAAAAACTCAGAATTACTGAGATTAATTGCCCATATATCCAGAAAGAAAACTCAGAAATTCTCTGTCACAAAAGCCGTAAAATTACGAGTTAAAATACAAAAATTTTGACATTAATTTCAGATAATTTGTCGAAAAAAACCAACATAACTCTTTGATGTAGAAAAGTAGAAGATTTGCGAGAAAAAACTAAAAAAATGTCTATAAATTAAAGGCTTTTTTTTTTTTTTGGCCTTTACAATGTCAGAAATATATCAGTTGAGATATCGAAAACGAATGCCTATCATAGAAATTTATACGTTTTTTTAAACTATTTGTTTTTCCTAGAAAATATCTGAAATTAACCTCAAAATGCCTGTCTTTTAACTTCAAATTTAATGATTTTTGTGACAGATAATTTCCTAGTTTTTTCTGGAAAATATGCACAATTAATCTCAGAAATTCTGAGTTTTCACTCGTAATTTTGCTACTTCTTGACAGAGAATTTCTGACTGTTTCTGGAAAATATGTGACTTCTTTCTCAGAATGTATTGGTTTTTTTGGGCGGAAATTTACACAAACAATTGTAAACTAAGCAAAATTATTTTGGAGTAAATTTCCAGCCAAAAAACTTGTAAATTCCTCAGACATTCTGAGATTAAAGTCACATATTTTTTCAGAAAAACTCGGAATTTCTCTGATGTCAAAAAGTAGCAAAATTACGAGTAAAAACTCAGAATTTCTGAGATTAATTGCCCATATATCCAGAAAGAAAACTCAGAAATTCTCTGTCACAAAAGCCGTAAAATTACGAGTTAAAATACAGAAATTTTGACATTAATTTCAGATAATTTGTCGAAAAAAGCCACATAACTCTTTGATGTAGAAAAGTAGAAAATTTGCGAGAAAAAACTAAAAAAATGTCTACAAATTAAAGGCATTTTTATTTTAACATTTTTAAAGCCTTTACAATGTCAGACATATTTCCGTTGAGATATCGAAAATGATATTATTATATTATATATGTTTTTTTCTCGCAAGTTTTCTTCCTTTCTACATCATAAAATTATTTGTTTTTCATAGAAAATATCTGAAATTAATCTCAAAATTTAACTTTAAATTTTATGATTTTTGTGACAGAGATTTTCCTATTTTTTACTCGTAATTTTGCTTCTTTTTTATGGAACTAACATCAGAGAATTTCCACGTTTTTTATGGAAAGTATTTGACTTTAATCTAAGACTTTCTGAGTTTTTACTCCAAAATATTTTTACTTTGTGTACAATGGCCCTAACACATCCACGAACATCTACAGTTGAAATGTTTCCCCCCTCCACCAGCTGGTCCAGATGTTCTGACCGACCTGCAGTAGAACTGGGATCCATTTTCAGCCAGGAAGCCGTCGTAATGAGCGTTGATCAGATCCCCTTTCTGGCTCCTCCTGCTGCACTCCTCGGGCTTGAACAGAACCTCGATCTGGACCCGGTCCTCCGGATCCGCCGCTCCGGCCCAGACGGCCCACGAACCGAGCCGGGAGCACAGAACCAGGCACACGGTGCAGCCCATAAGCCTCCACATCATCCCGCTCTGCAGTCGTGGCAACTCTGACTCCTGAAGGCTGCTGGGTGACGTCACCGTGACGCGGCATTGCTGCTGGGCTCTGCAGCCCTGAGTTTGGTCTGTAAGGAGGAGCTCCCTGCTCTCTCATCCAAAACTTTATCGACAAACCGAGGCTGTAAATGTACATAACATATAACTGAATATTAAATTAATTGATTGAATTAAAATGACTTTTCTTGTAAGCTGCCTTGAGATGACTACGTTGTGAATCGGCGCTACATAAATACACGGAATTAAATGGGGGATCTAATTTTTTCATGAGATAAAAGTGTTCTTTTACACCTAAAATAACCACCTTAAAAAAAACTTTAAATTCCAACTCTTAGGGGCGCTTCAATTGATCCATCCATCTGCAGCATTTATTTAATTTAATTATTAATAATCATTCGCTCTGGACTGTGGAAGTTTGGTATGGAGAAACAAAACTGTCACCATCAAACTTTATCCGACACTGTCATATCCGACAGAACCTATTTAAAAAGAAAAACTGTAAGAAAAAAAAATTGAAATTCAAAAGTGTTTTAGTATTAAGCCCCATTTCCACTATAGGACCGGTACGGTACAGTATGGAATGGGTAGGTTGTGTTTCCATTACCATCTCAAAAGAACTGTGGTGGGCGAGGATGTAGGCAGGCTTAGCTTAACAACAGCAGGTTTTTTTTAAATATTTTTTTATCACTTGCAGCTTCTATTTACAAAAAAAATCTGGTAGAATTTTTTTAATAAAAATCTGAAATCAGATTTGATATTAAAAAAATCTGAGATTTAATTTTTAAGCCATATCACCCAGCCCTACCTCCACGCGTTTATGTAAATATTCTTCTATATTCTGAACCTTTAATCCTGTAACATAAAAGTTTGGTCCTCGTTTAATAATGTTAGTCAGGGGAATCATATTTTGACACAAAAATAAATAGAAGAAATAAAAGTTCTGCTCTGCCATTAAAAATGTGTTTTTGGTCTCATTTATTGAAATACAAAATTAAAACAATTTAAAAATAAAATATAAATAATACTTTTTTTTACCTCTAGAATTTCTGAAACCAGGAATAATATCTGTGAACCTGAACGTTCTGTGAAAAAAGACTTGACATGAATCACCAACCGCTCAGCCAGCATGATGAAATGTATAGATTCAATAATATATATACTAATAAGATCCCCACGTTGTTTAAAACGTATATAATTCACGACTCGCACTGATTTCTTTATAATTTTAGTTCGTCTACGCCGGTGATTCTATAGTGTGCATTTAATTTAAACAGACAAAAATAATCCTGATTTAACTTGAACTCACCCTACACTTTAAAAAAGGTGTCGTTTTTAAGCGTGTACAGTAACACTGCACACACTTTGTCTTTTTTCCCTCTTGTAGCAGAGGCAGAAATAGAAGATAAAGTTGATATTCACATCAGGGATGAGAGGGAAGGTGAAGAACGCGATGAAGGTGGAGAAGGAGAGACTCTGTGATGCTGATGATGGATTATCAGAGGAGCCAGGATTATGGCCAACAACTCTTACTGACAAACAAAACTATTATTCATATGCTGTCCAGTGAAGGTGGAGCAAAACGTGGGATTGGAAACCTAAAGGTGTTCAGGGCCCACTGGTATCGCTGTGGTATTTGGTGGGGGGGCCCTGACTACAGACGGCACTTATTTAAAGAGCGAAACTGTAAGAAAACATTTTTTAATTCAAAACGGTTTTAGTATTACGTATGTTAGTATCTTAAAATTATTACTATCATCATCATCATTCACAATTCAATATAAAAATGGGAAATTTGTTTAAATTAGGTATTATAATTTCTGTAGACTCTTCATTGAAATATGTATTCAACCAATCTATTCCTATTTTATTTAGCAACATAATTCTGAATTTCAAATGGATTTTCACATTTTCTCTCTTCATGCAAAATAGCCATTATTAAATGATAAAAAACAACTATTAAATTGTTACTTTTATATTTGCTCATTTAAAATAGAACAAGACATATATGCATTTTATTTTTTTCATAATGATTTAATGCTTCAGTTAAAAAAAACAATAATTAGGGGATGAGGGGATGAAGGGATTAGGGAAGGATGAAGGGATGAAGGAGGAAACGAATGGATGAAGGGATGATGGGGATGACGGAGGAAACGAAGGGATGAAGGGATGATGGGGATGACGGAGGAAACGAATGGATTAAGGGATGATGGCGATGAAGGGATGAGGAGATGAAGGGATTAGGGAAGGATGAAGGGAAGAAGGAGGAAACGAATGGATGAAGGGATGATGGGGATGAAGGAGGAAACGAATGGATGAAGGGATGATGGGGATGAAGGAGGAAACGAAGGGATGAAGGGATGATGGCAATGAGGGGATGAAGGGATGAGGGGATGAGGGGATGAGGAGATGAAGGGATTAGGGGATGAAGGAGGAAACGAATGGATGAAGGGATAATGGGGATGAAGGGATGAAGGGATGAAGGAGGAAACGAATGGATGAAGGGATAATGGGGATGAAGGGATGAAGGGATGAAGGGATGAGGGATGAAGGGATTAGGGAAGATGAAGGGATGAAGGAGGAAACAAATGTATGAAGGGTGATGGGGATGAAGGAGGAAACGAATGGATGAAGGGATGATGGGGATGACGGAGGAAACGAAGGATGAAGGGATGATGGCAATGAGGGGATGAAGGGATGAAGGGATGAGGGAAGGATGAAGGGATGAAGGAGGAAACGAATGGATGAAGGGATAAAAGATGGGGATGAAGGGATGAGGAGATGAAGGGATTAGGGAAGGATGAAGGGATGAAGGAGGAAACAAATGTATGAAGGGATGATGGGGATGAAGGAGGAAACGAATGGATGAAGGGATGATGGGGATGACGGAGGAAACGAAGGGATGAAGGGATGATGGCAATGAGGGGATGAAGGGATGAAGGGATGAGGGAAGGATGAAGGGATGAAGGAGGAAACGAATGGATGAAGGGATGATGGGGATAAAGGGATGAGGGGATGAAGGGATTAGGGAAGGATGAAGGGATGAAGGAGGAAACGAATGGATGAAGGGATGATGGGGATGAAGGAGGAAACGAATGGATGAAGGGATGATGGGGATGACGGAGGAAACGAAGGGATGAAGGGATGATGGGGATGAAGGAGGAAACGAATGGAAAGGGATGATGGGGATGACGGAGGAAACGAATGGATGAAGGGATGATGGGGATGACGGAGGAAACGAAGGGATGAAGGGATGATGGCGATGAAGGGATGAGGAGATGAAGGGATTAGGGAAGGATGAAGGGATGAAGGAGGAAACGAATGGATGAAGGGATGATGGGGATGACGGAGGAAACGAATGGATGAATGGATGATGGGGATGACGGAGGAAACGAAGGGATGAAGGGATGATGGCAATGAAGGTATGAGGAGATGAAGGGATTAGGGAAGGATGAAGGGATGAAGGAGGAAACGAATGGATGAAGGGATGATGGGGATGACGGAGGAAACGAATGGATGAAGGGATGATGGGGATGACGGAGGAAACGAAGGGATGAAGGGATGATGGGGATGAAGGAGGAAACGAATGGATGAAGGGATGATGGGGATGACGGAGGAAACGAATGGATGAAGGGATGATGGGGATGACGGAGGAAACGAAGGGATGATGGGATGAGGAGATGAAGGGATTAGGGAAGGATGAAGGGAAGAAGGAGGAAATGAATGGATGAAGGGATGATGGGGATGAAGGAGGAAACGAAGGGATGAAGGGATGAAGGGATGAAGGGATGAGGAGATGAAGGGATTAGGGAAGGATGAAGGGAAGAAGGAGGAAACGAATGGATGAAGGGATGATGGGGATGAAGGAGGAAACGAAGGGATGAAGGGATGATGGCAATGAGGGGATGAAGGGATGAAGGGATGAGGGGATGAGGGGATGAGGAGATGAAGGGATTGGGGGATGAAGGAGGAAACGAAGGGATGAAGGGATGATGGGGACGAAGGGATGAAGGGATGAAGGAGGAAACGAATGGATGAAGGGATAATGGGGATGAAGGGATGAAGGGATGAAGGGATGAGGAGATGAAGGGATTAGGGAAGGATGAAGGGATGAAGGAGGAAACTAATGTATGAAGGGATGATGGGGATGAAGGAGGAAACGAATGGATGAAGGGATGATGGGGATGACGGAGGAAACGAAGGGATGAAGGGATGATGGCGATGAAGGGATGAGGAGATGAAGGGATTAGGGAAGATGAGGGAAGAAGGAGGAAACGAATGGATGATGGGATGATGGGGATGAAGGAGGAAACGAAGGGATGAAGGGATGATGGCAATGAGGGGATGAAGGGATGAAGGGATGAGGATGGGGGAGAGGAGAAAAAAAAAAAAAAAAAAAAAGAGATGGATGAAGGGATAATGGGGATGAAGGGATGAAGGGATGAAGGGATGAGGAGATGAAGGGATTAGGGAAGGATGAAGGGATGAAGGAGGAAACAAATGTATGAAGGGATGATGGGGATGACGGAGGAAACGAATGGATGAAGGCATGATGGGGATGAAGGGATGAGGAGATGAAGGGATTAGGGAAGGATGAAGGGAAGAAGGAGGAAACGAATGGATGAAGGGATGATGGGGATGAAGGAGGAAACGAATGGATGAAGGGATGATAGCGATGAAGGGATGAGGAGATGAAGGGATTAGTGAAGGATGAAGGGAAGAAGGAGGAAACAAATGTATGAAGGGATGATGGGGATGACGGAGGAAACGAAGGGATGAAGGGATGATGGCGATGAAGGGATGAGGAGATGAAGGGATTAGGGAAGGATGAAGGGAAGAAGGAGGAAACGAATGGATGAAGGGATGATGGGGATGACGGAGGAAACGAAGGGATGAAGGGATGATGGCAATGAGGGGATGAAGGGATGAGGGGATGAGGGGATGAGGAGATGAAGGGATTAGGGGATGAAGGAGGAAACGAAGGGATGAAGGGATGATGGGGATGAAGGGATGAAGGGATGAAGGAGGAAACGAATGGATGAAGGGATGATGGGGATGACGGAGGAAACGAATGGATGAAGGGATGATGGGGATGACGGAGGAAACGAAGGGATGAAGGGATGATGGCGATGAAGGGATGAGGAGATGAAGGGATTAGGGAAGGATGAAGGGAAGAAGGAGGAAACGAATGGATGAAGGGATGATGGGGATGAAGGAGGAAACGAATGGATGAAGGGATGATGGGGATGACGGAGGAAACGAAGGGATGAAGGGATGATGGCAATGAGGGGATGAAGGGATGAAGGGATGAGGGGATGAGGGGATGAGGAGATGAAGGGATTAGGGAAGGATGAAGGGATGAAGGAGGAAACGAATGGATGAAGGGATGATGGGGATGAGGAGGGATGAAGGGATGAAGGAGGAAACGAATGGATGAAGGGATGATGGGGATGAGGAGGAAACGAATGGATGAAGGGATGATGGGGATGACGGAGGAAACGAAGGGATGAAGGGATGATGGCGATGAAGGGATGAGGAGATGAAGGATTAGGGAAGGATGAAGGGAAGAAGGAGAAACGAATGGATGAAGGGATGATGGGGATGAAGGAGGAAACGAATGGATGAAGGGATGATGGGGATGACGGAGGAAACGAAGGGATGAAGGGATGATGGCAATGAGGGGATGAAGGGATGAAGGGATGAGGGGATGAGGGGATGAGGAGATGAAGGGATTAGGGGATGAAGGAGGAAACGAATGGATGAAGGGATAATGGGGATGAAGGGATGAAGGGATGAAGGGATGAGGAGATGAAGGGATTAGGGAAGGATGAAGGGATGAAGGAGGAAATGAATGGATGAAGGGATGATGGGGATGAAGGGATGAAAGAATAGTAAAATGGGGATGTAATACTGAGATAAAGTAAAGGATCAGCTGATTGCTGGGTGCTCGGGGTTAAAATAGATCACGGAGTTATAAGGGATGAAGTTCAGGTGTGAGACGCCAGGTGAGTCAGATCTGATACTGAATATGGGGCGTGGTCCAGCTCACGAACCTGAGTTAACATATTAACTTACATTTCTGCTTTCCAACAACAAGTCCTTCTCCATTGAAAGTTTGTTTATAACCATAATTTCACACTAATACACCAGTTTGGGATAATAGGTACGTACTGCTCAGTAGAAAATCTATACAGAGGGATGGAGATCCAAGGGTATTTTGGTTGTTGCACATTTTGTGGACGATAATGGAAACATGTTACAACATGAGGAGTTCTGTAAAAAATACCAACTTGAATGTAATGTTAAGTATCATGTTCTGGTTAGAGAAGATACTCGATACTCTGGGGCTCTCCTGAACTTAGACAGCTCTGCACTGAACGTTTAGATTTTTGTGACTTTTCTGAAAGCAAATATTATCCTAACACAGTAAAAAGATTCTACATACTTAAGAAGTTTGAAGGGGAAAAAACGGGGAAAAATTACATTTAATTTCCTCTTCCACCCAAAAGCAAAATAAGTTAACTTTAGATTTTAAATTAAATTTATCCAGCGAACAGATTTTTGAGATTTGTAGGGACTAAGTAAAGCGCTATACAAATACAGGCCATTTACCATTTTGTCTGTGAAGACAATTATTTTTGGTGTCTTTGTTGAAAGTAAGGATGTGGATTTTGTACTTCGCTTCCTTTTCGGGAAGTTCTTCATATAAAATATGCAGATATGATAAAACCAAACCTTCTCTGACGTTTTGGAGGAACGAGCTGAATCTTTTTAGGTAATCTCTTCAACTAGTTAAAGAAAAAAAAAACTTCGATTATTCTCTCTAAACAGTTAAGTTAATTTAAGATGGCCCCTGTGTCCGTTTTGTTTTATAGCTGTATTTCTAATCTCATGTAGATTTTTTCATCGTTGTTCTTGCTCAAACCGTACTGTAGAATATGAGAGGACATTTAATTACCAACGCCTTGTATGTTTGTAGTATGGGGGAATATACACTTCATTTATATAAAACCATTATGCTTACTTCAAAAGAGAGCAGTACGAATTATGCATAATGAAAACTATAGAGAACACACAGTTTATTTATAAAATCTAAAATATTAAAACTAGAAGATATAACGAAGTTACAAACATTATTGATTTTGTTTGGAGCAAAACATCATTTGCTTCATATTAAAACTCAAAGACTTTTTGCATTGAGTTCAGAAAGTGAGGATTAAAGAAAAACGTTTCCTTTTAAGCATAAATTTGCTCAGACAAAAAGTTTTGGTCTGGCCATAAAAGGCAAATATGTCCTTTAGTTATAGGTATAAGAATATGGAATTTGCAACATGATGACCTTAAGGGTTGTACAAATATTGATCAATTTAAAACTCGATATAAGAATGAAATTATAAATCAATGTGAAAAAGATGAAATTAACAGAAGTACAGAAATAAGTATCCTTTTAAATGTCCTATCTCTGAAGTATTATTTATTTGGATTTTGATGATTATTTTGATGCTACTCTGTATAGAATAGCGCAGAGTGTAATTTTTGGTTATAAGCGCACCAATTGTACTATAATTATTTTGTTGTTGGATAGGGGGAAGGTATGGTTGTAGTATTACATTAAACGAAGGAAGATTATTGTATAATAAATTACTATTGTACACTACCATGTGTGAAACGAAATAAAATGAAATGAAATAAATGGAAAAATAAAAACCTTACTGACAGATGTAGTGATAATATCAGCCAGTAGATGGAAGCAGTGCGCCAGCGTAATGTCTGGCGTCTCAGGACAAGAAAAATGAGCGGAATTGTTTCCACCAATCAGAACGCAGATGGGCGGGGCCAGACGGAAGTATTTATTTCTGGAGCGCGGTGTCGGGTGACTCATCGCCGCCCAGATTCTCTCCGTTTCGGGAAGCAGCACTTCCAGGCCGACACGTTAGGACCCACATTTCTCCTTCACAGCCGGACAAGATTGAGATGTTCCATTTTAGGTTCTCCACAGTCCTGAAGGAGTGTTTTGAAGCCACCGTCAAGCGTCCCTTCCCCTCCTGTACCCCGAAGAGCTGGTACCCGGCGGCCCGGCAGCGCCGCGGCTTCGGTTCGGTTACCGGTGATGCTGTTGCCGCTAGTGCGGTCCGCCGCGCCGCTCCCTGTGCCGCGCCCCGCCGCTCCTTCTGCGTGAAAACAGACGGCGCAGCCGCCGCGGAGCTGGACGAGCAGCTGAAGAAGGATGGAGTCGAAGGAGACAAGTAGGTTTGATGGGATTTTCTCTTCCCTGGTGGCGGGGTTCAATGTGTGTGTGTGTGGGGGGGGGGGGGGGGGGGGGGACGCGGATGAGTCATGACGCACATGAGCGGATGCGGCGTCCTATCCCCGCCTGTAGCGCAGGAATAAAGCCGTCATAAATGACCTTCCGCCGCCCCTAAAGCGACCTCCTCCCAGTCGGAATTTAAACATATGGTGGCATCAGATAAGATGAGACCAGCAGAACCAGAACAGGACCGGGGGGGTTTGTCTGGTGGCCTGCCCCGGATAGCAGAGCGGCCATAACGCCATGTGACACTTGTTCACTCCGCTGTCATCTGGAGCTTCAGTTAAAACACCAAGGTGTTTATTCCCCCCGTTATGGCTCCATCTGGCCAATCAGAGCCGTTATTGTTCCTCATCTGATGACATCCAGGCTGCTCCGAGGCAGGCCTACGATCTGGAGCCTGGATAAAGGACCGTTTCACAAATATTTCACCTAAAATCCAAAACTACATCCGCTGCTAGAACCTGGGCTGAGTTATTGCAAACACTGTTATTAAAAACCCATTCGTAGTCCATAAAACTTGCAAAAAAAAGCAGCCATAATGCTGTGTTGAGAAAATATATTGCTGTCCGCATGCAGCCCCCTCCTCCTATATATGCTGCTGCGCCCTGCTGCTCAGCGAGCTGAAACAAAGCTTCCAAGGCAGAAAAAAATGCACCTACTGGGAAACTAAAGAAGCTCCACCCATTCCTGTACATGTAGGAATGTGTAAAAGCTGGGAGTGGCGTGTCTCTGAAAGATTATTGTTACACCAGTCTAACTATATAAACTACAGCATGATTAAAATCACAATATTCCAGAAGGAAAACCTTATATTTCTTTGAAATGCTAAGTTTTGCTGCTGTTATGCACCGAATTAGAACGATAGCATTTATGGCTATGATGTGTACTTACCTCACTAAAATCAAGGCATTGCAATAAATCAGTTACAAAACTTATGAAGATATTTATTTAGCACTGACATAACAACAATGCACAACAAAAATCACATTAATAAAGTTTCGGCTGTGTTGTTTCTGTGATTTAGGTCTTTCGGACGAAAACCGAAAATGCACTTTTTGGTCATTTTCGGCTGAAAAGTTTCGGTGACCGAATTTTCGGTGCATCCCTATTTTAAATATTTCAACATTTAGAATATTTATAAAACTAGTTGGCGGAACATTTTCCATATTTATGTTATATTTATCTTTAAATATAAAACTAATTGTTTTCTGATCATGTATTTGTCATGAGTAAATCATTTATTTTTATTATAAAGCAACAAGCTAAAGCTAACTAGATATTTATTTATCATAAAACAGTTTTTCCCTCCAGAATAATCCAGTCCTGGTTTGGTTTTTAACATAAATCAGACCATTTAAGGATGTAAAGAGCTAAAATAATCAGAAATCACACGTTTTCTTTTACTGTTAGCTCCCAGACTTGTCCTGAGTCGTCCGGTCCAGTTGGGATTAGTGTGGAGCCTTTAGGTTCATTCAAAAACTGTGAAATGGCGTTTTTTACTCAACAGGAAGCTGCGAATCGGACGGCGGCTTCATGCTTGCAGCGTGGTGCAACAGATTTAAAGTGAAACTGAGGAGTTTCAGAAGAGGAGCATTGTGTGTGTGTCTGAGGTTGCTTATAGTGGCTTCCACTGTGACCTCCACAAAAACGCCTGGAGGGCCTCAGCGTGTCCTCTGCAGCTGATATTAAAGCGCGTCTGTGCTGCGCTGTGTTAGAAAGGAGAACAGTGCAGGTCCTCTCTCATTCTGTGCCTGAAGAAATGTCGCAGGATTGGTGATGCTGCAGCTTTCTGCTCATTTCTCAGTAACCGAGATGTTTCATTCAACATTTATTCATTTAATATTGTTTTATTCAAAATTTATTCATTTATTATTATTGTTTCATTCAACATTTATTCATTTAATATTATTGTTGTATTCAACATTTATTCATTTATTATTGTTTCATTCAACATTTATTCATTTAATATTATTGGTGTATTCAACATTTATTCATTTATTATTGTTTTATTCAACATTTATTCATTTAATATTGTTTTATTCAACATTTATACATTTAATATTATTGGTGTATTCAACATTTATTCATTTATTATTGTTTTATTAAAAATGTATTCATTTATTATTGTTTCATTCAACATTTATTCATTTAATATTATTGTTTCATTCAACATTTATTCATTTATTATTGTTTTATTCTACATTTATTCATTTATTATTGTTTTATTCAACATTTATTCATTTATTATTGTTTCATTCAACATTTATTCATTTATTATTGTTTCATTCAACATTTATTCATTTATTATTGTTTCATTCAACATTTATTCATTTATTATTGTTTTATTCAACATTTATTCATTTAATATTGTTTTATTCAACATTTATACATTTAATATTATTGTTTCATTCAACATTTATTCATTTATTATTGTTTCATTCAACATTTATTCATTTAATATTATTGTTTCATTCAACATTTATTCATTTATTATTGTTTTATTCTACATTTATTCATTTAATATTATTGTTGTATTCAACATTTATTCATTTATTATTGTTTTATTCAACATTTATTCATTTATTATTGTTTCATTCAACATTTATTCATTTATTATTGTTTTATTCAACATTTATTCATTTATTATTGTTTCATTCAACATTTATTCATTTATTATTGTTTCATTCAACATTTATTCATTTATTATTGTTTCATTCAACATTTATTCATTTAATATTATTGTTTCATTCAACATTTATTCATTTATTATTGTTTTATTCAACATTTATTCATTTAATATTGTTTTATTCAACATTTATACATTTAATATTATTGTTTCATTCAACATTTATTCATTTATTATTGTTTCATTCAACATTTATTCATTTAATATTATTGTTTCATTCAACATTTATTCATTTATTATTGTTTTATTCTACATTTATTCATTTAATATTATTGTTGTATTCAACATTTATTCATTTAATATTATTGTTGTATTCAACATTTATTCATTTATTATTGTTTCATTCAACATTTATTCATTTATTATTGTTTTATTCAACATTTATTCATTTATTATTGTTTCATTCAACATTTATTCATTTATTATTGTTTTATTCAACATTTATTCATTTATTGTTTCATTCAACATTTATTCATTTATTATTGTTTTATTCAACATTTATTCATTTAATATTATAGTTTTATTCAACATTTATTCATTTATTATTGTTTCATTCAACAATTCTTATCCTCAGGACCTTTTCATTCCTGGCTTTGAGCTTCGCTGACGTTCAGAGGGAAGTTTATTATTAAGGCCCAGATGTAGCGGAACAGAAAGCGCTGATTATGGTGCTGAAAGGGACAGACGACCACGATTAGCGCCATCGTAATAAATAGTTTCTGTTTGACACTCCTCCGTCAAAACGTCTAAACGTCGGTGCAAACATCGAGTGGACATCGACCGAAATGGAAAAGTTTTTTCGCCGTATTTGCTCCTAAAATGTCCTAATAGAGGATCTGAACCCAATCAGTCTTTGAACACTGAATTGAACTAAATGTTTTCTAATTTGTTGAGGCATCAGACAGAAATAATCACACAGAAATCTTCCCTACTAAAGAAGTACATCGACCAACGTATGAAAAATGATAAACATCAGGCTGATATACTCTGTCCCTAGATCATAGGTCTGCCTTCCAGAACGGATTCATAATTAATGAAGTTAAAGGAAACATTATTGGATGTTTGTCGCCTGAAGCCTCAGGATGAAGCAGGCTGAAGGTAAATCAGATCTGGGAGGCTGTGATCTGATTCTGACGTTAGAAAAGCAAACAGAGGTGCAGGTGGAAGGTTTGTTTACATACTTTACGCATCAGCGAGGAAGCTCCTGGCTCCGCTCCGCCACTCGTCCGGACCGATTGATATTGATTGGAGCATCAGTGAGTGGGTGATGTTGGTGTTGGAGGTACAATATCACAGCAACTGGTCTCATTGGTCAGACAGAAACAGGAAGTGAGAGGCACTCTCTCTGCTAAAGCTTCATGCTTGACTTAATGTTTACCTCGCCTGGCATAATATTTTGGAAGCTTGACTTAATATTTAACGTGCTAGCTTAATCTTTATCTTGCTAATTTAATATTTAACCGACCTGGCTTAATATTTAGCTTGCTAGCTTAAAATTTTGCTTGCTGTCTTAATATCTAGCTAGCCTTGCTCAATATTTTACTAGCCTGACTTAATATTTAGTTTGCTAGCTTGATTTTTAGCTAGCCTGGCTTAATATTTAGTTTGCTAGCTTGATTTTTAGCTAGCCTGGCTTAATATTTAGTTTGCTAGCTTGATTTTTAGCTAGCCTGGCTTAACATTTAGCTAGCCCGGCTTAACATTTAGCTAGCCTGGCTTAACATTTAGCTAGCCTGGCTTAACATTTAGCTAGCCTGGCTTAACATTTAGCTAGCCTGACTTAATATTTAGCTAGCCTGACTCAATATTAAGCCACATTGACCGTCTCCAAGCCACAGACGGTCGCGGCAGATAACCGCTTGTGCTGAGCCTGGTTCTGCCGGAGGTTTCTTCCTGTTAAAAGGGAGTTTTTCCTTCCCACTGTCGCTGCATGCTTGCTCAGTATGAGGGATTGCTGAGAATTCCACGACGCAATCTTCTGTGGTTCTGTAATTTCTACACTAAACATTGTATTGTAATAACTCTTTTTGTAAAGTGCCTTGAGATGACATCTGTTGTGAAATGGCGCTATATAAATAAACTGAATTGAATTGAATTGAATTGAAATATTTAGCTAGCCTGACTCAATATTTAGTAGCCTGGCTTAATATTTTGCTTGCATGCTAGCTCGATATTTTGCTTTCTAGCTTAATATTTAGCTAGCCTGGCTTAATATTTAGCTTGCTATCTTAATATTTAGCTAGCCTGACGAAATATTTAACTAGCCTGCCTTAATATTTAGCTTGCTAGCTTGATTTTTAGCTAGCCTGGCTTAATATTTAGCTAGCCTGGCTTAATATTTTGCTTGCATGCTAGCCTGACATTTGTTTGCTTAATATTTAGCTAGCCTGACTCAATATTTATCTTGCTATCTTAATATTTAGCTAGCCTATCTTAATATTTAACCTACCCCCTAATCCCGAACAGCCCTGTTCAGAAGATCCTTCTCAGATCCTTGATCCTGGATTTGATCTTCTCACCTCCGAGATGAACCAAACTGAGCTTCCCTGAACACCTCTTTCCGCCTGGAGCTAAATATGTAGCTACTTAACATGTAGTTTGACTAAATATTTATTTATAAACTGTGAAGGTTAACAAGCGAATCAATATTTATTGAAAACATGACCGTGAGAAATGGACCCCCATGTTTTTTCTCTATGACAGGGTAAATGACCTGTATTATTGCTGTTAGTGTTTGACTGTAACGCTACAAACAGCTCTCCATAGCAGTGAGCCAGGCTCTCTGCAGGCTCATATTTGCATGTTTGTGCACGGCTGCACCTTCTCTCCACTCTGCATGTCTCATATGTTCCTCCGTTGGGTTAAAAAGCCAGTTTTTGCAGCGACAGTGAGTGGGGCTTGTTTGGACATGCTCTGATGTGGTTGTCCGGGCTGCGGGTGGAGTGTTTACTCTGCTGGGAACGGAGAGGAGGCGGAGACGCTGAAGTGGCCAAAGTCTCAGGCAGAATCAGGAAGGTTTCTGCATGGAGCATTGTCTCCCTGTGCTTGCACGGGTCCTCTCAGGGTACTCCAGCTTTCTCCCACAGCCCAGAAACAGGACTGTTGGGTTAGTTGGTCTCTAGCTGGCCTGTTTATCAGAAGCTAAAGCAGAGAAGGACAGATCTGTGTTGTGTAAACTTTGCTGCTGCTGTCTGTCAAACGAGATGCTCCTCTTCCTGCTCTTCTTTTTCAAAATAAGAGCAGACCAAACAAACTGGTTCGGCCTCAGAAAAAGACGGTAGAAAACCAGAGCTCACTGGCTACGTTTTTGCATTTTACTCATGATTTTGTTCCTGTTGAGATCATTTGGAGACCAAATTGAAATTGGACGATGGACAAGATTAAAAGCGCCTGAGTCAGAACCCTGTAGAACCTTTTCTGGGTTCGTCAGCAGCAGCTCTGAACGTCTCTGCTCATTCTTTGCAGAACATCTCAGTTAGGTTAAGGTCTAGACTTTGACTAGGCCATTTTAACCCTTCGCTCTAACCCATCTGCTGTGGTCTTAATGCAGTTCAGGTTATTTATACATAACGCCAATTCACAACAGATGTCGTCACGAGGCACTTTGTGTGGAAATTTGCTCAAGAGTAAAGATAATTTTTAGTAGGGATGTTTATTGGCAAGAATCAAGCGATACAGGAAACTACACAATATGTCACGATACGATGAGTAATACTATATTTTGCGATTTTTCTAAACTGAATTTAACTGTAGAAAACCTGTCACAGCATCCTAAACACTCCAATATATTTCATCCATAACTCACCCAGTTTTATTACTACTTCTAGTTGATCCACTGGAAAGAAGGAGGTAAAAAGCCACCAAATACCAGTCCTACTTTCAATTTTATTCCCAAAATGATTGTGTCAGAATTTCGTTGAAATTCCCCCAAAAATTAAAATCTTTGCCTTTTATTATTGATATCATATCGTGACACAAAATATTCTGATATATTGGCATATCGATATTTTCTTACATCCCTAATTTTTAGAGTAGTATGTGGAAATAAAGAAATGTCATGTGTTCTTGGCTTCACAGCGTGACTCAGAGCCGACCTTTACTGATTTTTATTTCTAGGTCAGAAAAGGTCAGTGTTGGTACCCACTGGAGGACTTGAGAGCATGCGTGGTTTTTATTTAATTTATTTTTTGGCCCACGTGAATTTCTGTTAGTAGTGTGTGCTGTCATTTTGAAGTCATAATTGCCCAACAAAGGACACATAGTTGCATAAACAAATGTATTTACAGCACAGAGCCATTGTGAAACTAAAATGACCCATAGGACAGAAATGGACAGCCTAATAAGGTCAAGGAAGGATGGCAG